>JAYJLV010069313.1:0-15947 GCA_036873485.1 Torymus texanus
CGTGCGACATCAAAAATGCTATTTTTTCGAAAATATTTTTTTTCTCGAAAACAAATCGAAATAATCTCTTAAAAATTTAATCTAATATTCCTTAAAATGAGTTCAATTTGTGGTTAAATTTCAAATCGATTGATCATTTAGTTTCTGAGAAATTAATTTATGAATTTTAGAAACATTTTTCTTAGTAATAAATGAAATATGAATAATAACTTGAATGTTAAAAAACGAAAGTGTAGGTAATTGAAAGACCTTTCAAGAACAATATAGACTGATAAATAATTGTGACCCTTACATATGTAAAAATCAAAAAAACCAAAAATTCAAAATCGTTTTTTGGTTATAAAAAAAAGAAAATCGATAGAATATTAACTACGGCAGGGTGCCGAGTTTTTTTCACGAGACGAACAAAATAAGCTTTGAACGGCGAAGATCGATGGTTTTGTTCCCGAGATATAGAAAGTTTACATACACACACACACACACACACATACATACAGACAGGAAAAAAATTTTCTCAAAATTGAAAGTTTTCAACACATTTCATCTTAAAAAATCATTTTAAGACTTTTTGTCTCAAAATTTTTTTCAACGTTACAAAGCTTTGAAGAAGCAAAAATTTGTATTATCAATATATTTGTTGGGTAATCAAATTTTGCAATTATATTTATTCACATTTTAATTAATTATTTATATATACTAGACTTATACCTTGAGAATTTTAATTTAAATTTAATTTCTTTTTTAACTGTGACGCTAAATTCGAATTTTCTGAAAAAACGCGTACTTATTAAAAAAAATAACAGTTATATCGGCGTGCTTTTAATTGTGGTATAAATTGTTCTTTTCACATTACCTCGGCCAGGTGTGTGTATTCAAGACCAGATGCGCGCATAACCGGTTAGTATATAAAATACATTTCCTTATACCACTGGTTTAATACTCGTTTTTATCGGATTTTAACTATATTTAGCTTCTAATGAATGAAAAATGATGCTAATGCTTTTTAATCTAATGGTAGCAGGAAACCTCGATAACATTAATTTTAAATAATGTATATATACGTACAATTACTGAAGGCCTTATTTATGATTTATAATTTTTTTTATTAATATATTATTATTAAACCTATAGTATCCAAATTTCAAAAAAATGAATTATCCATCGTTAGCATATATATAGTTTTCATGAATCAAAAACATCTACTAATCCGATTTGACGATATCATATCTCTAATAAGATTTTACTATTTAAAGTAAAGCTATAAGGAAATCCTGCAGAAATTTTTCATAAGGGAGAGTATCAAATCAAGTATCAATTATGATAAATTAATTATATACCCAAGGAATTTTGTTAATTTCGTTGACAAGCAATACAAGTTCCAATCGATAATTAAGCTATCGGTACTGCTATTATTAGTTTATATCTCTATCGGAAATAATATCAATATAGAAAGTTATTGTAGTTTTTAATAATAATAAATTTCTGCGTAAAACTGTAAAAATTTTGATAAAATGTTGGAAAGGAATATAAGTAACGGTAATTTACAGATTTTTAGTCATATATAGTTTATACCAAAAATTTATTGCTATTTACAGTTATTTTCTTAATTCCGACATTTTTTAACAATTTCAAATAATTATATAATTCTGTGGCTTCCCGGAATAACCGAATAAGATCGGGAGAAACGAGATGATTCGCGATACATACTTGACTATAGTCAATTGACACATTCAAAACACATATTTACACGCTGGTTTGAACAGATTATATACATTTTCTGATGCGTTAAAAGGAGTAAGAATTCAACAAAAGTATATAAACCTATCTCGTTATTCCGGGAACTGTGGACTTATGATAGTGCTGTTTGCGTTTATTTTGGAGCGTACTCTTTAATTTAATTATGAAAATAATAAATTACAAAATTAGCAATTGTTCAATGAATGAATTGTTGAATTGTTCTTCTAAATTATTCAAGAAATTTCTATTTATCTAACATTTCTACTAAATTTACGACCATTTGTATTGTATTTGTATTTTAATAATATTGTAAAATTTTAAAATGTTTATATATAATTTGAAAGTGTATACGAATTTTTTAAATGAACAGATAAATAATATATATTATCCATCATATTAAACTTAAATTTGAATAAATAAAATAAATTATAACTACGATAAACGAAAAAAAATTATGGACTTTTCCGGTAATTTCGCGGCGAAAAAATTTGAAAAATGGACTTTTCTATGGTTACGTTTCGGGTGAATTGTAGCTTTACGGCAATATTTTTGCTACTACTGACAGCGGTAAATGAAAAAGGCCTATTTGAAGATACAAAATCCGGAGTTATCTCGATTTTCCAAAAAAGCGGACTTATTCGGTTATTCCGAGAAGCCACAGAATTAATCAATAACCAACGTTCACCGTCGCGCATCAATTATCATCAATTCACATTATTTCCCTCGTCGCATCCCATCATATTACACCATCCCCGCATTTCCCTATATATACTCATCCCAATATTCCACCCACACGTCTATCATCATCATCACTTGTCATCTCTCTCTCTCTCTCTCTCCCCCACCCGAGAAACTTTCACCTCTCTCACACCTCAATTACACACATCTCTCTTCGAATCTCCCGCCACGCAAGCGCTCGCGACACGTTACCACTGCTTAGTGCTTCTCCTGTTCTCCTCTCGATCCGCGCCACCCACACGAGTATCGATAACATCGTGGACCAATCGCGGCACTCCACGAAAAGCAGCGGCCCCCTGTGCCAGCACCAGAGTATCTTTCTCTCTATATACGTTGTTTTTCTGTGTATACGTGCCGTGGATTAGGCGGCTTTACAGTGCAGTCATACACAGGCCGGGAGCCAGTTCTTCCTCGAGCTTTATTTGGGCAAGTGCCGCGCGGAGGTGCCGAGGATATCTTCCTCAGAAGAGTTGCGAATCCGTATAGGATATAATCTCAGTGTGTGGAAAAAATAAGAAAGATTGCCATCATGGAGATGCCGATCGGTGAGTTTATTTTTTTTTGGAGCTAGCTATATATACTACTGTTGCCGGTGTACGTTTTTCACGGCTTTTTTTTAAAGTTTAAGAGAGATTTTGAGGAACTCTTACTCTTGCGTGTTGTACATTACGTGGCTTTTGTCACGCGAATGGTCGTCAGGTTATAACGTTAGAGTTTTTTCCGTTTGTGTAGGATTAACGTTGCTGCTGTTGAGTGCTGCGGGTGTGCAGTGCATGTACCCGTCCAGCTCCGACGTGGTCGACCTGACGCCGTCGAATTTCGACAAAAAAGTCATCGACAGCGACAGCATTTGGATTGTGGAGTTCTATGCACCCTGGTGTGGACACTGCCAGCAGCTGAAGGGAGACTACGAGAAGGCTGCTACTGCTCTTAAGGTGAGTTTGATTCATGATTATGGCTTTTAAAAATAGCTGTAGAGAAGGGTTGGAGTATTGTATGGGTTTATTAGCTTATTTAATCATGAAAAAGTTGTTTGATGTAACTTGAAAGGGTATTATTCAATTCACGAAAATACAAAGTAAATATAAGCAAGAAATTGCAAGTTATTGTACTTCTATATTTTGAGTGCATGACTCATGGATTTTATTTTGTCTTACCTATTTCCTTAAAATATTTTATGAAAGCTAGGCATTGCTCTACTTTCTTTATTTTATCAAAGTAATTTAATAGACATCTGCAGATGTATACTTTATTCAAAATAAATGTTTTGCAAAAAATCTACAGAGTGTTGTCACCTTCTTTGGCTTCCTATGATCAAATAAGCCGCAACTCTTTGTATACTTTATTCATTTATTTATATCTCACTACAAAAAATCAAGAATTAAAAATAGATTACTTCGGTGTAGTGATAAAACTTGCAAATATTATTATCAACATGTTTAAAAATACTTTATGAATTTCATGAATAATATTATGTTTAGGGCATTGCCAAAGTTGGTGGTATCAATGCTGATGAGCATAAATCTCTGGGAGGAAGGTATGGTGTCCGTGGTTTTCCAACCATCAAAATCTTTGGTGCTGACAAGAATAAGCCCGAGGATTACAATGGACCCAGAACTGCAGCAGGTCTGGTTGACGCAGCTCTTAATGCTGCTTCACAAAAGGCTCGTGGTAACTTGGGTGGTAAGAAGAGCAGCGAAAAATCTTCTGGGTCCAAGGACAGCAAAGATGTGGTTGAGCTCACTGATGCTAACTTCGACAAACTAGTCATGAACTCTGATGATATGTGGCTCGTTGAGTTCTATGCTCCTTGGTGTGGACACTGCAAGAACCTTGCACCACAGTGGGCCAGTGCTGCCAGTGAGCTGAAGGGCAAAGTGAAACTAGGAGCTCTGGATGCTACTGTTCATACTATTAAGGTAAAACTCATTTCACTATTAAATATTTTAAATATATCCTTATTTTTTACTAAACAAAAATATTGGGAAAGGTCAAAAAGTGTTATAATATTCTTAGTTTTAGTATTTAGTTATGTATCTCCTTTAACAGTAAGAAATCTGGTCTTTGTTATCAGAATGATATTTGTTGACACTTGCATTAATTACAAGTATTTTTAAAATCGTATCTTCTCGTTCTAAATTTAGAATACTTGTGTTTCAAGTATTTTACATTTCTTTTTCGTCAACAGTCGTATTTTAAGATACTCTAAAAGTCAATTAAATCAGAGATAACAATTTTATCATACAGGAAAAATTTTGTAAACACTTTTATTATGTTATAAATACTTCGAATATATTAACTTTGAAAAATAAGATATTCGTTATTATATTCTAACAAAAATTTTCAACGATTAAAAATTCGTAGGCCAGCCAATACGAGATTAAGGGATACCCGACCATAAAGTTCTTCAACCCTGGCAAGAAGGATTCTGACTCCGTACAGGATTACGACGGTGGCCGCACCAGCAGCGACATCGTCACCTGGGCACTGGAAAAACTTTCAGAAAACATTCCCGCTCCCGAGCTCACGCAGATCATCGACGAGAAGAGCTTAAAGAAGGCCTGCGAGGACAAACCACTGTGCATCGTCTCCGTACTGCCACACATTCTCGACTGTCAGTCTGACTGCAGAAATAGTTATCTGAAGATTCTGAAGACTCTTGGCGAGAAGTACAAGAAGAAGATGTGGGGGTAAGTGTAATTCAATGAAAGTTGTAAAATATCGTTATATTATGTAAAGTGCTTTTTATAGAAACAGTCTCATTTTTCAAAATTCAAAATGTAATTGAAAAAATGGGCTTTTATGATTCTTAAGAATAGGAAAACAATATGAAGCATTTTTTTATTAAGATTTTAATATTTTATTGAAACTAGAGAACAAATACATTTTTTTATTATTATTAAAATGACAAAAATTAATTATAACTCTGTGATAAAGGTTTATAGTGTTCTCTGTTAAATTTATATTTTTATTTCATAATTTTAATTTTATACTTAATTTTATACTTAATTTTATTTTAAACGCTTTTATTATCAATTATTTTTAACAACTTGATAATTGAAAAAAAATAATTAATCTGCTTTTATATTAACTTTATACTAAAAATTCATTTCTTTTCTCAACAGATGGGTTTGGTCCGAAGCTGGTGCTCAGCAAAACATCGAAGAGGCCCTTGAGATCGGTGGTTTTGGTTACCCTGCGCTTGCGGCCGTTAATATCAAGAAGATGAAATATTCGCTGCTGAAGGGCAGCTTCTCCCAAGACGGTATTAACGAGTTCCTGCGCGATCTCAGCTACGGTCGCGGTGGCACTGCCCCACTTAAAGGCACTGAACTGCCCAAGATTTACAAAGTCGAGCCCTGGGACGGCAAGGACGCTGAGCCTCCACAGGAGGAAGACATTGACCTCAGCGACGTCGATCTCGACGAGAAAGACGAGCTCTAAGCTGCCCGTTACTGTTTTCGCCATCGACGTAAAACACAGACTGATTAATTCGTTATCATCTTGCTTTTCGTTCGTCCCTCGGTTCTGTCTGTTTTTCCTTTGTATACGCGACATGGCGAAAGGGACTCACAAAGTAGCCATGGAGGGAAAGGAATCTTTGTGTATGAATTGTGTGCGTTTCCGTTCTTTTTTTGATGCTTTGAGAGAAGATCTGAGATGTCAGTGATTTTTAATGCGGTCGATTGAGCGACTTCTGATGTTCGATATGAAATTGTACATATTTAGAATTTTGCACGAGCAAATTACAATAAATTTTCTAAACGGCAAAATTGAAATTCGAGATAAGGATTTTTTAAACATCAAATTTGTCATTGATAAAGTGTGATGGAACGTCTGTTTTTTTTAAATGGCAGATTCTATGGTACAAATAGTCATAGATGAATTGTCCTAGCACGTAGAACTGTGTTATGGTGGTTTTTAACATTTTTATTCATCACACTATTCTAAGCAATATAATTCAATATTTAAATCGAATATCTATGAAGATCTATTTCAAAGTATCAAAAATTGATTTAAAAAAATCTTTTATCTTATACAAAAATAGATGATTTCATATGTAGCTAAAAGTTTCAGTAAAGAATTAGATCTTTGATTTGGAACTATTTTTGTAAGTGTGACATATGGCCTAATGAATATTATGTAGAATAAAGTTTGAGATTGTTGTTAGAGTACTTGAATTTAGGTCAGAAGTATTACAATAAATAAACAATTTCAAGTATTTAATAATATCTCTGGCGAAAAAGTTCAATATTCGAGATTAACATTCTAAACTGTCTCTAAACTATGTACTACATTTAATTTGTATCCAACTTCTTTTCCTGGACAATGTAACGCAGTTAAGTGCACGTAGAAGCAAATGTAATGGAAACAAAGTAATCGATGTAAGAAACGAATAATTTATTGTAATTCATCCGGAAACATTCATCGAGCGCACTTATATGTTGGTAGTGTTACTATTAAGTCAGTTAGAGAAAACAAAGTGCGCGTCGATCCGCATTTCTTCCAGCGAAAACGTGTTGTGAAAAGCGACTTTCAAAACAGAAAAAATAACGACATTTGTGATTGACATTCCATGCTCTTGAGAATCATTTTTTTTTTTAATGACGTCTATTGTCTATTTTTATACTGATTGCGGTATTGCAACTTTCGAGCGGTCAACGTCCACTTTTTATGAATGGAAGGAGACGGGAAAAGTGTTAAATTATCTACATATCACAACAACAATAGCAGTGAGCTCTGAGTTTGCTGAGAGATTCATCCTCATCATTACGGATTTGAAAGAGTTTTTTCTAGCTTTTTTACAGTTTAAATACTTGGATATATAGTTTCGTTGTTGAATTGCCGAAACTTGTGTGTGAATTTATATATGTATGCATACGATTATGCGGCTCGCATTCAAGACACAAGAACATTTGTACATACGTTTACCAGTGTCCCATGAGATACTTTCACTTTTATTTGTTTTAAGTTTTAGCGTCTTCCAGCGAGCTCAAAATACGGCTACATTATGATAAATATTTAAAAGAAAGCAGAAAGTAAAATACAATCAACTACACACGTTGTTAAACAATGTATTTATAATTTGTCATTTATTAAATATAAGTTTCTTGAAAAATATATAATTTGTTATTTTATAAACCATTCTTATTTAAAATTGTAATTCTTGAATATTTTTATTATATTTGTACAATTTCCATAAAAAATTCTGTTTAAATAGTATTTCAAAAACCAATAGTTTATGGTTTTTATTATAAAGTGCACAACAATCTAATTTATTTTCCCACTTCAATTTTTAAAATGTATAAATATAATGTGCCTATTTTATTAGCTTATTTCACTTAAAAATAAAGGATAAAGATGAAATTCCAATAATTTATAAAGATGTTATTAATTATTAGTTTTGCTTATTGCCTGTCAATATTTTCAATTAATTTATTAAATTTATAAATTAACTTCACATTCTATTCAAAAATTTTTTTACTTTTTAAATGATTTTAACAATTCTAATTCTCACAATATTTTTCATTTTATACTCTGTCTCAAAAGTTCAACAATGATTATTTTATTTAATAATAGTATTTTATTATACTATAAAATTTTTCAGAGAAAGTTTATGGAATGTTTTAATAATATTCAAACTATTCGACTTTTCACCATACTACTTTATTTTATTAAATAAAAATTACTTCATTATTTAAAATAAATAATAATAATATACAACAATTTCACAAATACTTATAAAAATTTTGTTACAGAAAATACCGGGGAAAAAGGTACCAATAACAAAAACTGTAAAAATTCAATATCATAAAAACTTATATTTATTATCGTGCATAATTTTTTTGTTCTTTTTTCTTAAAGTAATATTTTATATCAAAAGCCTATACGTCGAGATGAAAGTAAAAATCGTTGTAGAAATTTAGTTGCTGATGATCAAGTTCTTGCCAAATTTCGGGATAATTGTGCCAAGATCGAATGCCGTTTTGGTAAGGTTCGCTCCAGTCTCGACGTTCTGGTGTATCAACTCTTTCACGTTGTTCCAGCTGTCGGATACGGAGTTCTTCTCCTCTTGGTACGTCTCGTTGAAGGCGTTCTGTAGCCTCTTGCCGGCATTCTGGTGGTGAGATGCAGGATTGATATTTAAGTGATGAGGAATGAAAAAAAATAGAAAAATAAAAAAATCGTTTTTCTTTCGTTTTACATACAAAAGTGAATGAATTAGAATTAGTTTTTTATTGTAATGAAAATAAAATAAATAGAATTGAAACCAAAAACATTTATATAATTTACAAATGCAATGTAAAATTCCCAAGTTCTATATTCATACTATCTTGAAATATTTTTTGCTATAAGAAATAAATTCTGATTTAAGGATAATTGTTCTCACCTGAATACCACTAGAGACTTTACTGGCGGCGTTGCTTGCTGCCGACTATGTAAACAAATTTGTATTAGTTTATTGATGAGCTTTTTTCGTAATTCTATTATCAATTAGTTGATTCAGTTTTATATTAATAGTCAAAAACTGATGAAGCAAATAATTTAACAATTTTTGTTTTATTAATATAAGTGTTACTACTAGTACTCACTTGAATACTGCTAGCGGCATTACTGGCTGTCTCACTCGCTCCTGACTATAAGTTGACAACATTTATTACACGTTAGTTTCTTACGAATAATAATTCAATTTTACAAAAGATACGAGATATAACAAACCAAAGTAAAAAAAAAAATTATTAGTATTTTCTCATAATTTTGACTTACCGATTGTGTATTGTCGGAGTCGGAGCTTGAGGTGGCAGTGGTCACATCGTTGTCACTGTCCGAGTCTGAAGTTGTAGTCTAAATTAAAATATAATTTTCTTAGTATTTTTTTTATATAAGCATGGTATTCTGGTTTAGGTGTGAAAATTACCTGGGTGGCTTGTCTTTTTATTCTGTTGTCGATGTTGAAACCCTAGAGAATAATTTTTTATTATAGGCAACTGAATTTTTTTATATTTTTAGATGTATAATGAATGCTGGCTTTGTAATGATTTTAAGAAGAATAAATCAATAGTGAATTTAAGAATATGAATGATATTATGGTTGATCATAGTAAAAATGGGAAATTTGAAAATTTTTACAAATTAATAAATAATATGATGCAAATAATATGATACTGTATATATTTTTCCCCTTCTATAAAAAACGACTGATTGACTTATTTCAGAAAATTATAATAGAATTATAGCCTCTTGTGAAAAATTTTAATATAATTAAGCTAAACACATCTATAATGTTGTCTAAAATTATAAAAGAAGTGTAAATAAAAAGAAATCATAAGGCACGGTAACGCCTATAACTCAAGTATAACTAATAATTTCTTATTCTAACTGTTAAAGTAAGAAGTACACTTTTTTTAGCTCTTTTGAAAATGAATATAAAAAAATAAATTGCATAACTACTTTCTTACCATAACCAGAGTACAGCAAGCGAACAGGAGGAAAGCAACCTTCAAACCGGTCATGTTTAGACTGTTTTTTTTTTACTTTTTCTAATGTTGATTAGACAGAAGGATGCAAGTCAACTGATACTCGAATCCAGTTCCAGGCCCCATATATATACTGGAAAATTCGTGCTCTTGAGACGGTGAAAATAGGCTGCATCTGTGACAATAGCCGAGCAAATATAGGTGAAGACGAGCGAAGTGACCTTCACGGGCTACATAGACAATTGCGGTATTAGACGTGTCTATCACTTGAGCGTTAAAAATATTTGCAGCTAAAACCGTTGAGTGGCATCTGCGCTCTAGTTAATAACAATGCGTGAGAAAAATGAAAAACAACAATTGACGCGCGTGGAAATTAACGTCATTCAGTTGTTGTGTACTATACTTGTACGGATGCTTGGTGGTACTATTCCATGTGAGTGTTTTCATGGGGTTTAGTGGATTCTATAAGTCAGAAGAGATACCTTATTATTATTTGTATTAAGCACTAAGTGATACTTATTTTTTTGGGATAATTTAACATGTATTTTATATTAAAATTCTTGAATGTCTTGTTGTAGGTACTATTGGAAATCAAGAAATATATGCAGTAAAAAGGGAGTAAGTCAAATCATAATATTGAATAATTGCATTCATACAATGTGTGAAAGTAAGTTATTGTAAGTAGATAAATATAGTAAGCCTGTAGTCAAGCGTATTAGAGTAAGTTGTTGGTAAGCATACATTTTTATAACCAAATGGATTTATAATAAATACCTATTATGAAAGTTAATAAAAAATTTTTGTATAGTGGAATAGAAAAACTCTGTGTATTTATTGACATATAACTTCATCAGACTAAAGTACTGGTTCCTTGACTTTTTAATGCCAATAATTAATAGCCCTTCATCAAAATTTGTGAACACACACACACACACACATATATATATCCATTCATTGATCTATTATACAAAACTGAATCCAACTTAAATCGAACGACCTGATCTTCTATTATCGGTCATTTTAGAATTTAATTTCATATGTAACTTTCAATTTTCGATTGCACTAAAATTGTATTCTGTTTGCACCTCAAATTACGGATATTTTTAGCTTTATTTTGAAAAGCCTTTACTTGAAACGGTATAACAATTTAATTTTGAAATATTTCAACTATCATTACAAACAGATAAAATAAAAAGAGAAAAAGAAAGCTTTTATTCTTTTTAGAATTAGAAAATATTGATTTCTTCTCAAGTTATGAAAGTTTAAAGTTGAGCAATGAAAATACTCGGTTAAGCGTCCAAAATTTGCTATTCAATTTCTTACATATTTTGGTACATTTCCGTTGGTAAACCTTAAACTTTGATAACTTTGGAGAAAATCAATACTTTTTAATTCTGAGAAAAGAAGATGAGAGCGAACTTTCATTAGTTTTATTTTCTCTGGGCCGTTTTGGTAAGTAATTAAGTATATCGTTTCAGTTTTTTAGAACGTCCAAAAACATATCATACAGTTTGAACAAAATCCGTGATAACGTTATATACTAGTAAGTTTAACTGCTTTCATCTTTAATCGTTTAATCTTTCATCTACTGCATAATATTTTGATAAAAAATGAAATTTGGATAACATATACGTTTTTACTAAAGAATGAATTTTTTAGAAGAACACATTTCTCTTAAAACCTCCATTTTTTATGAATTTTTAAAAGTAGAAAAAAAATATTAAGCTCAATCACATTTTATTTATCTTATGTGTTTGTGTGGGTGGACGTGGGCGTGTAAGTAATTTGCTCCTGTACTTATGCACACACTGATATACGCATAGTTTTATGAATTGCATATTTAAATACACTTGAAAGCTAATTGTCTACCGTTTGGCTGATTAGATCGCGCCAAAAAGAAAGTTTGTTGCAGCTGCATATTAATACCGCTATTACTGTCAATTTTAAATTATCTAAAATGTCTTAATATTTGTCAAACGATGAATCGATAAATAAAAAGTGTTCTTTATGGATTCTTCATGATTATTATAAATATTTATTTCATTTTCAAGAACATTTTTTTAACGAAAATGTTCGTCCAGAAAGTTGAGTCAAAGAGTTAAAAAAAGTTCTTAACTGAACTATATTTACAAAATAACGTTAAGCAAAAAAGAAATTTTTAGTGTATCTAAAAATATTCACCGTTAAATGTTACCGATACATTATAGTAGAATTTGTAGTTTGTTTAGTCTTTTAAGTCAGCATGATGAGAATGGTTTATTGAGCGATTATTGATGATTGCCTGGATTGTACGAGCCTTAATATTTTCTAGCTTCTTGTTTTGTTTGTTAGTCACGTTTTAGTGGTCGTAAATATTTATGCAAATTATGTTTAGTACCAGAAAAGATAAATGAAGAATAAGGATTCAAGAAGTAGATATAAATGTGTGTACTAGTGTACTAGTGTACATTTATATACATAAATATTAAAAAAGTTTTTCAACCTATATTTCTATTATAAAAATTGATTTTTTTACTATGGTTAATTTATAATAATATTACCACCTTTAACATTTTTGATAGCATGGACTGTAAATGTTATACCTTTGAAAAAAAATTCGTTTTCAATAATATTACGATAATAATACGATTAAATAAATAGGATGGTTTTGAAGTATTCTGAGTATTTTCATTGCACAATATTAAATTTTTTTAATAGATAGAGATTTTCTAAATTTATTCTAGTCAACAAATTAATGTTCTACTCCCTAGAAAATTAATTCCTACAAATTATCTTTATTACAGCAGGGAAATGAATTGTAATGTGAACGAACAGTAAAAACACTTTTAATTCAATATCATAAAAACTTATATTTATTAAACACTTATAGTAATTTTTTTTACATTAACGTAATATTTCATATCAAAAGAAGTTCACATGCTATGGTACAAGTAAAAGTCGTTTGATGAAATTTAGCTTCCAATGATCAAGTTCTTGCCAAATTTTGGGATAATTGTGCCAAGGTCGAATGCCGTTTTGGTCAAATTAGCTTTAGTTTCAATATCCTGATGAATCAATTCCTTTACATTGTTCCAGCTGTCGGATACCGAGTTCTTTTCCTCTTGGTACGTCTGGTTGAAGGCGTTCTGCAGTCTCTTACCGGCATTCTAGTAATTGTGGTCATGAAGGAAGAAATGAATTAGGTAGAGTGTAATAAGAGCAATGTAGTAAATGTATCGCTTTGTAAAAAAATGAGTATGGCAGTATAATTTAAATTGTGAATAACTTTAAGCGAATATAAAACTTTACAAAAATACTTTGAATAAATATCAATACTATCAATGAATGATTCATTTTTAGTAATCTATACGTTGTCATTTGAAGGTAATAATTTAATTTTTATTACCTGGAAGCCATCAGAGACTTTGCTGGCGACGTTGCTTGCTGACGACTGTTAGACAAAATTTGGTATAAGTTACTGATCATAATTTACTTTGTTGAGGTACTTTTTTCATAACACTGTGTAATGCTATCTGATAAGTTTTATAAAAAAATAAATAATATTACTAACCATTGGAAAGACAATTTCAACCTTTTTTTAGACTAGCAACTATAAGAAACATTTATCTTATTTTTAATTAGTGAAATCTTTTGAGCATTTTATGTTAACTGTTACTTATGAAAAATAACAATAATAAACCCTTACCGACTGCGTGCTGTCGGAGCTGGTTGCATCATTGTCGCTGGCAGTTGTAGCACTCGTGTCGTTGTCGCTAGACGTGGTTGCCGTCGCGTCATTGTCGCTGGATGTGGTGGTGGTGCTGTCGGCGGCAGTGGTTGAGGTCTGAAACGTATTTATTATTATAGTATCATTTAATATTTAAGTATGCTATTGTGGTTTGCATAAAATTAAAAAATTACCTCAGTAGCCTGCCGCTTTATTCTGTTATCAATGTTGAAACCCTAGAATGTAAACATTTTTTTACAAGTTATTGGAAATTTTGAAGATGGTTTTGGTAATAATATATTGTAAAAAACAGTAATTTGGGAGTGGTTTTAAATACTTGAATCATACGGTGGTATAATAGTAATGAATGTTATAATGCTCATTGTGTAAACTTCACAAACCATGTAATATTGTGTACATGATAAAGAAGTCTATAAATAAAAAGATCAAAGGGTACGGTAGCGTCTTGTAGACAAGTATATTACGTACTTTTCTTGTTATTATAATCTTATATTTTTTTATTCTTTTGGAAATAAATATAATAGAAATTAAAAGTTAATATAAAAATTGCATCAGAATCAACGATTTATTAGGACCTCTACGTCGAAAATTTTGTTCACATTTCACAAACCGTTGTAATTAAAATTATGAAATTATATTATATAAAAATATTGTATTGATTTTATTTAAAAAAGTTAAAAATTCTGTTGAAAAATATAAACTTAACGAATTCTCATCTCCGCAGATATACTAGTAGAAAGTTTATTTTACTATGTAATGTGATTTTTAGGCTTATATTTGAATACCTTTTGTATTAGAGCGTGAAAGCATTAATAAAAAAAAATTAAAATTTAATTTCTTTTTAAAAAATAATTACTTTCTTACCATAACGAGGGCGCTGCATACGAGTAGGAGAAAAGCAACCTTTAAACCGGCCATGTTTATACTGTTTTTTTTTTAATTTTTTCTAAAGTTGATTAGACAGAAGGATGCAAGTCAACTGATGCTTGAACCTAGTCTCGTCCTCGTATATATACTAGAAATTTCGTACACTTGGAACGGTGAAAATAGGCTGCATCTGTGACAATAGACACAGAAATATAGATAAAGACGAGGGAAGTGACCTTCGCGGGCTGCTCAAACAATTGCGGGATTAGACGCGTCTATACCTCTTGAGCGTTAAAAATATTTGTAGCTAAAACTATCTAAAAGCATTACTTGCGCTCCGGTTAATAACAATTATGCTATAAAGAAAAATAACAACTGACGTGCGTGGAAATTAACGTCATTCGGTTGTTGTGAATAGTGAAATATCGACTTCGATTATAAGTATACGACCTACGGTATCTGTCGAACAGCATTAATATTTTTATACGTCAATTTTTTCTATAATTAGCGACTTATTAAAATTTGTTTACCCTGTGTAATGTGATTATCAATAATTCTGGAAAGTTTTGAACTGGAATTTCAGTACCGTCAAAAATTTTCGAAACGAAATTTCGTTAATTTTCATTCTACGAAGTTTTGAAGGTGTTGTTCAAAATTGTCTGAAGGATCTTCAATTATATCATTTGTCGCGAAATGTTACAAAAACATCTAACGGCTTCAAGAACTATCTTTATCTTAAAACCTAGGCATCTAGCCAAAAGATCTACATCTACATCTCATCAATCATTGTTAGGATCCTGTACAAATCCCTAATACAAAAGATAGTCACCACTATCGAGAGGGATTATCAGCTGAGACCTTTTTAAACCAAGGATGGATGACTGATGGGACAACACCATGCTGCTCAACATCCTCTTGCGCAATCATTATTAGAAGTTAAGCTCTAGTATCACATCGTAACGTTAAACATGAAAAGGGCCTTCGGTAGCGTAGCACCCATTGTGCAGGTAACGAGGGCTGGCGTACTACCTCTCTTGTATGCCAGGAGCAGCACAATGCTGTTGGGCACGGATTGGTCATCGGAGTCAATAAAGGAGAGTTGAGAAGTACGGCAGGGATCTCTTATTACCGGTAATGTTAATTTTGTTCTAGACCATTTCTTTTGCTCACTTCCACAGGAACGCGGCTTCTTTTATGACAACAGTGCGGTCCATGCTACGACCTCTGCAGAGGTTTTGCCCTGCTTTCAGACTCACCAGTTGCACTTCAGTACTACTCAATCAGAATGACCGCCCCCCGCGTGAAAATATTATATGAGATCTCATTTTAATGTAAAAGTATGAATAAATAGTATATTTTAATTGATCTGGAAAAGAGCAATAAAGTTTTATCAATACATTT
>JAYJLV010069324.1:0-15944 GCA_036873485.1 Torymus texanus
GAGAGAGAGAGAGAGAGAGAGAGAGAGATAGAGAGAGAGAGAGAGATAGAGAGAGAAAGGAGGGACTTACTTAAGCAGACGCCCGAACTACTTAAAGCAAAGTAGTTTTAACTCCCTCTCTCTATCTCCGTATATAAAAGTGATCTAACTTTTTGAAACAACACTGTTTTCCTTTTCTACCGAGGTACTACCCTTATATGTATATATACCTAGCCGAGTTTTTTTGACTCGCTTTATTCCTCCTCCTTCTCCTTTTCTCTTATAAAACAGGTATGTTTACTCAGCGAAACGCTCAGAGACTCTTCGCTTTTTCCCTAACTACAACATCATCCTTATACTCCTCTTCGCTTAAAGAAAAAAAAACGATAGCACTCGCCTCTCTATTATTATTATTTTCCTTCAGAAACTCAGCAAGCGCATTTGCTCGCGCCAAAATAAATCGAACCCTCATTCGTCATTCACCACGTGAGCTTCAAATTTCAAACTTTCAGCTCTGAAAACACACACACACACACATACTCTTCTCTCTACTCAAATACTACGCTCTACTGCTTGTTCCAACACACACATATACACATCATGGTAGAGGAGAGAGAGAGAGAGGAAGAGGTAGCAGCAGCAGCAACGCTGCGCACGACTCGTCCCGTTCGTCGCGTAATAGATCAACGGATCCGCGCGAGCGCATCCTCTATCGCGTGCACGTTCCTCCTATGCTACTGCTGCCACACCTCGTCCATTGTTTCGGCGAGTATAGCGTTATGTATATATATATACATACCGACACGGGAAAAGGGCTGTATATATGCACGCACGCGAGTAGTTTAAGGTCGAGTCTCTCTCTCTCTCTGTCTCTCGCTTTCGTCTTTTTGTTTAACTCAGTTGTTTCGTCTCTCGTTCCTTCCTTTTTCGCCTTTGTTAAAGAGGAAGACAGTGTCTTGCGTACGTTAAGGCCTTTTTTTTCTCACGTCGCGTGTGTCTGCGCAGTGCTCGACGAGATAGCTTCTTCTTTTTTTCTTCTCGACAAGAGAGTTTGCGGTGTCTTGGTCCGCGCGTTGCTCTTATTTTGCGCAATTTTAACGTTGAAGGTGTGTGTAGCTGCGTCTGGTGTAAAAAAAAATTTTCTGTAGGGTTCGAGCTACTGCTCACTTTAATTGAGAGAAGCCAAGGGAAAATAGTATATAGTGTAGATATGTATACACATGTTGGGTTTTGGGATATTTTATTACGATGTGGGGGTGTGGATGTCGGATGAAAAAAAAGGAAACATAGCGAGAAATAGAGAATTTTACTGTTACGCGGTTGTATAATATATTTTTGGCTACTGTATATATATTGAAGCGTAATAAAAAGGAGGAAAGTATAATATATAGATGTGGGAATAAAATGGTGGATGTTGCCCTTTTCGGAAATGGGCTTCCGTCAGTCGAGGAAAATATGATGCGATGATGACCGAACAGTATTTTCGTGTTCATTCGCCGAGTTGCTCTTTCCCTTAAGTATATATTCGACGAAAATAAAAGAATATGTATATGCGAGCGAGTTTTGGGTAATATTTCACAACGTTGTATGTTACAAGTCATAACAGAAGCTTTTCGTATTCTGTTCGTAAAAATGTTTAAAAGTTACTTTATCAACTTTGGAGGTTTATATATTACTATATATAGATTAAGTTAAAAAAGAAATAGTACAAAAGTACGATTTAATAAAATTTAATTTACTTGTATATACTTTACCGAGATTACTTGAAATTTATTATTATTTTACCCTCACTAGGTACAACAATAACTATATTTAGCAAATTAAATTAAATGTGCTACCAGTATTTACTAAAAAAAAAAAAAGAAAACGAAAATAGACATTTGTTCACGTTTGACTTCAATCTATATACTGTCGACCCGTTCGACATATAACGAGCCAAGCAATCCACCCAACTTTTCTTAACCTTTCTTTTCACCCTCTGGACCTCGACTCTGCAAATTTTCAAGGATTTCAAAAAAACGTCTCTTCTGTCCTTCTCCAACCCGCCTATCCACTCAACCCCACACCGCATTTCAAATTTCTGCCAATCCTCAGAAAATGCAAATCCATCTCTCACCCTTTTTTCGCACTCTTTTCCCTCCTACTTCCGCATCTTTATAGGAAGTCGTCGCGTGCCTAGAGTAACATCCGTCCACTTTTCCCTTCTTTCTTCATCTTCATCTTCTAGATACAACATACAATAACTTCTATATATATATATACTTTCGCGTTAGATGGATAGATTTTCCATTACGCAACGTAACGCGTGAAAGCAAAAATATACACTACTTATATGTTTTCTTTGGAAAAGCAATAGAGTGAGGGTCGCTATGACGCAAAAATAACCTGCCGTTTGTAATACATCCGTGGAAAATATGCCCGAGAAAGAGAGAAGCTTTTGTCGTTGAGGGTAGAGAACGCGAATATATAATACCAGGCGAGAATGACGTGCACGACTTTTCCTTTTTTCAAACATATAATTCGCAGGGAAAGCATATAGAGTTTGTGCGGGTTTACTCGCTCCCTCGTTCGCGGGATATCGGATATTCGGTCGAGCCATTGTGAATTTTCTCTCGTGTGTCCCTTAGAATTTCGGTGGCTTCTGGTTCATTGAGAAGTTTCCAACAGACGACGTCGCTCGCTATTTTATATATATGTATGCAAACGTGTAACTCCTCCTTTTCAAAGCACATTTCGCGATATGTAGGAATTAATTTTTCAGTTTATATATATAGTTACGGTCGTTTTTTTTTAAATAATCTACCATGACGAGGATCTATTATTTATAAAGGGTAAAAAAAAAGCTTGTATAAAAGTTATTTTTACTACATAATTTTAATGTATTTCTCTCACGCGCGTCATTACGTGCCACGTATATAATCCTGCATATAATTACCATACACTATATATACGAGATCGCGATCACATCACAAAGGACACATTCTTCCCACGTCACGCGTCATTCCCTCGTCAAATCTATATATAGATACACAAACAAACACACACACATAAAAAACCGCATAGTATCACCGTTAAAATTGAAATAATTACGTCCTAATGTATACGAGTGAACCTCAAATCCTCAGTATCCCATGTGTCTATATGTAAAAGCAAGTTTGTTCCACGTGCTCAAATCCTCTGATCAATTATTCAGTATACGAATTAAAAACTGACGAGTCCAAACAAGCCTTTACCTCTCTTTACCCATTCTGAATTATCCAGGCGACAGCGACGGGGGTGAACAAAAAAAGAAAAAAAAAAAAAAAAAACGAGTCGGATGCTGGATTACGCGACGGAAGAGAGTAGCTGTTATACCGCACTCACCGATAAAATTTTCATCGGGGAGGTTGGTTGGATACGGGGAAAAAGGGGTTTGACTGATGGGAAATTAGCGAGAATTTTAACCGTGCTCGGAACTTTGTGCCCGCTGGCGTGAGTCCGGTGAAAAATTGCATGCGTGTGGCTACTACTGCTGCTGCTGCAGGATACGGAGAAAAAGTTTTTTTCGCGGATGCGTGCGTGCAGGATTTTTTTTTTTTTTTAGGGAAAATGGTCGGAGAGGTTTTTTTGTTTGGGATGTGTGTATGTGTGTGTGCGTGAGAAATGGAGGGTCGAAAATTTCGAGGAAAGCGTCGTAACGGGAGTAATGGCGGTTGTAGGGTGATGTTATTGAATTGCTTAGGAAAAAACGTTTGCAATCATTTCTTATGTTTTTTTTTGTAAAGGGTTGTATTCATGCTCGCAATGATCTTGTTTTTTTTTTTGTTGGGATACATAACGGTTTTGTACTTTTATATTGGAAATCATATAAAAATAGACAGCGTATATAATGGATACAAGTTTTTTTCTTCTCTCGCAGCATCAGAAGTGTAGACTTGACACAGAACCACATTAAGTCTATATGTATACTCGTTTATTCCGATGCAATCATGCGTTATACGTTACATAACAACGACAAGCACGTATATACTTCTTGCGCTAAATAGACAATCAATCTATATAATTATTAGCTACAGAAGAATTTTCTATCACAGTATAATCACACATCCACTCACGCTAAGTAGAAAATCAAACCCATAATAATAATTCCGCACGTAGCACCGTTTTTTTACAATAACAAAATACCTTAACGGTAAATATCTACACTTTATTATACCACGACCGCAGATGAGTAACCACCGGGAGTGCAATTCGTCGTTACATAAACGATTATTATTCTTACAACTCTCTAGCTACATACTGTTATATACACTTATACACCGCTTGGAATCATCAATATATTACCCGACACACACGTATACACACCGCACAAATTAATCATCATCACGTGCGCGATCCTCCGCAACCCGCACGCAGATCCGATCGGAATCACCAGCTATATTACACAACGAGACCACTTCATCCATATACCTACACATATATATATATATATATATATATATACACACACACACACACACACATATATATACACACTACAACTCTTCGTAACGATGTACCGTACAAAAATCCGTGCATGCGAATATATAAAATCTCTTTTTCCCTCTCTCTCGACACACATATACACACAAGTGATCATACGTGCATATGTGTACAGCAGCAACGTTGACCGCGTTACGATGCGCGTTAACGCAAGCGCCAGTAGAAATTAAGTGGCATCGCTAATTGCCGCGTTCGTTTCATTTGCACGTGCATGCGTGCATGCGCGCTTGCTTGTGTGGGATGACGAGTGTAGGTGGATATATATATATATATATATATAGGACGAGCTGCGGTTTTTGTATATATACGCGTGGGTGCTAAATGTGTATCGCACATGGTTCTGGTTTTTTCCGAGGATTTTTTTTTTATTAAAGTGAAGGAAGATGGGAAAGAGGTTGGAATTGAGTGGGAAGTGAAAAGTTTTGTAGGTGTGTGGGGTGGTTGGATTGAATATATGGTTGTGGGTTGATAGTAAATCCAGTTGGCTTAAAAGTAGTAAATAAATATGACGAAAGTTGCTTAGGTTGTATTTAAGAGTGTGTGTGTGTATATATTAGTTATGAAGATAATTTTTTTTTTTAATAAAAACTATTCGACCTACCTTGAAGCACGAAATTACGGTTAAAAGTTATTACCGGGCGATCGCGCCATTTCGAACTCTCAAATTGAGTTGAAATGATTTTCACGTTTTCGTTATATATATCAAGCGGAAAAGTGAAATATCTTCTGTAATCAATTTTGTCTCACGCTCAATATAATCCTCCGGCTTCAAACTCCTCGAAAACTCATTTGTCACTGCGTCCTTTTTAGAGAGGATTCTTGTTGATTGCTATTTCGATGTCACTTCAAAAAGCGACATTGGAATATATAAGTTAATTTTGGAAAATTAAAGACCGTTCGTATAATCATTTCGGCATAAACTGTCAAGGAAAAACTCGATTCGATAACTTCGTATATTCGAGTCGCAGTTATAATTGAATTTTAAAGTTACGATTGCTCGCTAAAACTATATATAACGGATGGAAAATACACTTTCAACTATATATATATATATATATATATATATATACACACACACACGAGAGTTTCAAATTAAATGATCATTTTCAATTTGCTATATATTTTTCAATTTTCTACAATAAAAGCAAAAAAAAAAGCCAAATTGTATCGTTATATTTCAGGGTTAGTTCGGCATTACGTCTTTAAAATATCGATACTGTCAGCGCGCGCGTGCGTTATGCGCTCTTTTAAAAGCCCCGGCCTTTTTAAACTAAGTTCCCGATATATTTCACCACTCTGTCTTTCTTTGACTTTTCACTATATATATATATATATATATACACACACACACACACACACACACACCGGTCACTTCTATTCCCCTCCACTCTATACCTTCGATACAGAGACCGAGTGCTTCGAAACATTTTATTGGCAGGTAAATATTTTCCGGTCTATTGTGTCCTGAAAAACACAAGGTTCGACAGAAAAATACTTTTCTTTGGAAATGGAAAATAGACGAGAAAAAGGACGTTCGTCTCTTTACTTTGCGGTCTGTTAAAAATTCATTTTATACGTCTAAACAATACGAATTGCAGAGGTATATAACATAATACAAAACTGGTTCGCGAGTTGGCGGTTAAAGTACGTATATATATTACAATGTTCTCTTTCAGACGTTTATATATATTTTCCAACCAAATAATTCACGTCTAAAGAAAAAATTTTTTCATTTCTACGATATTTTCTTTTTTATAATACTCTCACACAGTACTAGAAAGCTTACAAGCACTATACAATTATATCAACATCTCGTTTGAATAATACATATAAAAATATTTTTCACCCTCACCGAATCATTCTCCCTTTCGCTCATTATTCCACGTTTGTAGCATCCGACAGCGTAAAAATACGCAAACGACGTAGTGCTCAGAAATAACAAAAATCACCGAGAATTTTTAATGAACTATCTCAATTATCACGTCAATGTAACGTGTTAATCAGCTACTCTTGCGTAGTTGCCGCTATACCACCGCAGCGTTAATTACACACTCTCTCTCTTTCTCTCTCTCTCCCTCGTGAGGAAGAAAAAAAACCTCTCTTCTGGCAAATTTTCCCATTCGATGAATTACCCAACAACGAGGGAAAAGCAGCCATACCTCACGTCCACTGGAACCGTCGTCGTTGTATCCTTTTATAAAATAACAATCGCAGCACAAAGCGCGTCGAGGAATCTTTCCCTCCCGGCACTATAAACGTGGAAAAGTGTATGCATCCATTGTACTCATGGGCACTTTCTCTATACGCGTGCGCCGTGTGTTTGTAACGGCACATGAAATAATCGTGCGTGTATATACGCAGCGAGGGACAAAAAAAAAACGGGCAGGATTACGCGGTGTTAAATAAAACTTGCATCTCCGGGAAATTTAGCAGGTATATATACGAGCTGCACGTTGCGCAAACGCTTTTTGCGTAGTTCGTGTAATCCTGATGTTGTTGCTGCTGCTGTTGTTGGTGTCGTTGATTTTGGTCCGAGGCTGCGCGCATGCGTGTGTATATGTTTGCGGGAAGACTTGTGTAACGGTTGAGAAGCGTGCAATGATTATTTAAACGCATAGGGAGTTTGAAATTTGCGCGAAAGTACGAAGAAGGATTTTAAAGTTGAATATTTTAAGGTCGGAAGTTTGGATGGATGGGTGTTAATTTTAAATGATGTGAGAAATTCATTAGAATAGGGAGTAATAAGGGGTTGGTACAGGATTTTTCTATATTTGCCGAATAAATCACGGGAATTTTGAAAAGATAAGATGATAATAAATTTTACTTTACCTAGAAAATCTGACTTGGTATCATACTTGATGATAATCGATAATAAGTGAAAAATTTACAATAATAATTATTAATAAATTTATTGCAAGTTCAACGATATACATATTGACTTTAAGTCGTCAACAATTTTTTTCTAATACCATCCTATTATAACATAAAATAAGTAACAGGTCACGAAACAAATTATGCACGGGGTGAAGAGATTCATGTAAATAATCCGACATAAATACACACATATACGGGTACTGTGCGCAACCTAAGATAAAAATAATGTTGGTTAGAGCAACATTTTTCCCAGCGAAAAAGCTTTCTACATTTTCCAGTTAAGTTTAGCCTTTATGCATCAGTTACACTCGAACGCTGTATATATATACCAGGGGTAATACGGTATGAAAAATAAAGCGCGCAAAATCTCGCGTTCGCGCGTTTTTTTTTCTTCCATTTTTATCGCAAAATATATAACGAATATTTTGTTAGTATTCAGTTGGCTGGCTTCATATTTACAAGGAAAATAGCCAACGCGTTTCCTTTCCGCGTACAAGTCAATTAAAAAAGAAGTCGGACTTTGATCTACAGTTTTTCTTTTATTTTTAGATTGATTGAAAAGCGTATTTTCACTGCTGAAAGAGTGTGTGTGTGTATATATATATATATATATATATACACACACACATCCATAGATATGAGAAATTTTATCAAAAGGAATTGAAGGATTTCTTGTTTTGATAAAGAGAATGGAATTGGCAAGGCACGCGTACAATGACGATTGTCCGTTTTTAAAATGCTATTGTCGCAGTATAATTTATATTGTCGCTATTCTTTTTTTTCTGCGCAATAACCTACTACTCAACTGCACATACACATATCAAACTATCCAATAAATGAAAAAAAAAAAGAATAGCTTGTCTCGCAGCAACAAAGTATCTATATCAATCGCAAGATATTGGTTCAATTTCCCGTGTTGATTTTTGGTAAATTGAAAATTTTTTATATCTTTTCCGCACGGTTACATAAAATATATACACTATTTCAAATAAAACGTCTCTATGTAAACTCCCTATTCATTGAATACACCATAAACTCCTGGTCTATTTATCCTTACAACTACATACATATATATATATATATATATATAACACAGCGCAAATTAACACCAAGTGTAGCAACATTCACTTTCCGTATAATACACAAAGACCCACCCATCTACCTATATTTACATCGCAAACCTTCTCAAACGCCTCCGCACCGTTTCCCCATAATCACATCGAGATTACAACTTTGTCCTGAACTTATATATATACACTTGCGTACTTCAACAAAGTCAAAGCTACGCTTACACAGCAGCAGTATAGCAGCAACAGCAGCAGCACTTGTTACGCGGCACGGAAACCTTCACTTGCGCGTATATAACTAGGTCGGCTAGTCGCGTATTTTTTTTTTTTTTTTCGTCCAGATATGAGAAAAAACCTCTCTCTAACTCTCTCGTGGGACGCTGGCCAGGTACTATATATACTGAATGATGCTAGATGGGCCGTTGGGGACGTGCACAGTGTGCAATGCGACGGAGGGTGGAAAAAAAAAAATTTTTTTTTTTCGGGAGGATTTCGTCTGGCTTGCGTTTACTGCGCCTCTGGCCTGATTACTTTTTTCTCGCTCTCTCTCTCTCGCTGTCGGGCTCTCGATCCGATCGATTTTGCGATAAGTAGGCGGACACTGGCGCCCCTAGGCTGTTTAGGGGATTTGGGAATTAAAATTGATATATGTAGGTGGAATATGTGGCACGATGGTTACGGAGAGATATATGTACATATAACTACTCGTTTTGTGCTAGTTTTGGAAGGTAGAAAAGAGGGAACATGTGAAGTAATGCATGCAAAAACATTTTTAAGGTGAAATTTTTGACGTAGGATGGTTCATGCAAATTTTTCATAGCTCGTGAAATTCTAACAGTGAATAATTTTTAGTAATTCAATTCTTATTAGTAAAGAAGAGTTAATCATTGGAATATATAAATAAAGGGACATAGTGTATCTATCGTTTAACATTTTCTGGATTATTAGAATTGAAAAATTTAATTGTCTATTTTAAAAAGTGATTGACGATTATTTGAGGATTTGTATCGTAGCTTTAAATTTGGAAGCTGTTTTAATCAAGTGAAATCTAATATTACTTGTATATTATTGAATATTCCAGGTCATGTTTTGCTTACGAGAAGTTTGAATTCTTTAATTAAATTCTAGTTTAGTGTAAACAAAGATTATTATGCTCCGAAAATGCTAACGTAATGAAAACTTTACGTGCATCAGTTTCACATATGATTTTTCATTGCGTTAAATTTTTCTTTCTACATGGAAATGTTTTTCGGAACACGTTTGAAATCATAAAATATACGCTCAACGGTTCCAAGTAACAGACACACAAGGCAGTATTCAGTGTAGTGTCATTAAGTACTCGCTTAGTGACATTGATGAAATTATAAAAGATCTATATTTCTCATTAACCTAATTAGTTGGCTAACCGTAATAAGGCCTAATTATTTAATTGGATACAACAAATATTTTTTTATCGTACCTTTGTAATGTTTCATTATGAGGCAGCCTTCAGAAGAATAAAATTTCTTTGAAATTTTTAGATCTCATTTTCCGTGGTTAATAATCTTTTGTAAAGTATTCTACGAACAGATTTCGCAATATCAAACATTGCCTTCTACTTGCCAAAGGAAATAAATCTATTTGATAGAATTATAAAGTACTTTTGGCAAGGCACAAAGTTAATGCGGTACAAAGTTGTAATGAGAAAGAAAAAATTTCAGCGGAATTCACTTTTACGAAATTCTATTGTATTTCAGTTACGAATTTACATATAGAAACGTAGTGTATTATCTTGTAATGTAACTTTTTCAATGCAAAAAAAAAAATTTCGTTCTTATAAACAGCTGACGAAATCACTGAAAGTAATATTAGTAGAATGGAAATACGAAATTTAAATATCGGTGTTTTGAAATAAGATACACCCACGCAAAGAACAAAAGACTCTTCCATTATTCAAATAGAGACTACATCGAAGGTCTTCCTTACGTGAAATTTTTTTTTTTTGTTTGCTTCAACGAATAGCAATTTTTCATCAAAAGTGAAAAAAATAACTGAGACTATTGAAAAGCTGACAAAGTTTTCGTTATACTTTTCGCACTTACATGCAAGCAAATGTCCCGTAAATGTTTTATGAAGGTACTTTGTCATATATGGTTCGAAAGAAGAGCGAAACAAAAATAAATTTAAAGTTTAACGTAGTGCCTATAAATTTTAAAATGCATTATAGAATTTTATGCTTTTATCATTCGACAAATTATTTATACCGTTCAAAGATACGTAATGACGCATGTTTACATAAAAGAGTATACATACGTTACCCATATTACTTTCTTTTTATACTATACTTTATTTTAGGCATTTCCTCTCGACTATGTAATTATTTTTCACTCCACGACTTCCACATTGCTTCAGAGCTTATTAATTATCCGTTACTTTCGTTCTTCCTGTTTATTCATATTTATATCACTTTCCCGATAAATTCTGTATTCAACGACGAGTTTACGCGAAAATAGATATAACCTAAAAATTCCACTACATTCGCTCGATTTCGTTCTGCATCCTCTATAACTTTGTTACCGTGCGCGCACGCGTATACAGCGTTAGCGGACGCGTCCGTCTTCGTTCTCTATCATTTTCCTATAATCGGAAAACAATTACCGTGCATTATATAGAAAAAAGCAGGTTATATACGCGATGTCGGTTCTCGATATAATTTTATACATCAATTCTAATTCTTATTTCACGTTGGCGTTGTCAATTTTATTTTTTCATTTTAACGTCTCGTCGAAGATTTACTTTATCCGTGCGATATTTTCTAAGCTGCGACGGAGACAAAGGCAAACTATATAAGCCCGTGAAAAAAAATGAGTTCACGTTGGTGAAATAAAAGTTTTTGTAGTCCTGTATAAATTTGAATTTTTTTTTTTGATATATATAATAAACGTGTTATCTTTTCTCGTTACGATGGTCTTCGTAAAAAAGATCCCTTTTATATATAGATATGAATGGTGAAAAGGTGAATTCGCGTCTATAGTAATTATTAAAAATATTAGTTTTTTTCGATGATTCGTCAATACTAGTCGACTTTTGAATTTTTCATCAAGATGAAAATGAATGAAAACAGGTGACGACGAGCGTAAAAGTTTTATTATCACGCTTGAAATTTTATTATAAATTTTCATTGTGACATATTCCTGGTGAAGTTTTTATGGTGGGTAATAAAGATTTTAATATTCAAACTCATTAAGTATTCCGCAGAACGAACTTTATTCGTTGTAACTAAAAAAAGTTATTCAAATACAATTCATCTATACAAGCTATAATACCAGATTTTTCACTTATATTATAGATCAAAAATAACCTATAATATAAATACACATATAAACTGTAACAATATACTAATTTCCTCCCTTTCTTTTCTTTGTTTCAGGTGAGTCTCTGGATATGAAACCGTTTTTCCACCCGAACCAAGACTTCCACTACACTGCTGGTACGTGAGCAAAACCCAAATATATACATATTATACTTCAAAATAGAAAAAAAAAGTCATCACATCGTATATCGACAAATTTCATTTTTCTTTATATTTCGCGCCACATCAGCATTCCACAACCACCGAATTCTCTCCATTCGACAGCGACGTGCTCGTATAGAGTGTAATATCACTCGCTGCAGCAAAGAAAACTGAAAAAAACCTATATCGGACCTACATATATATACCATTGTCTAAAACTCCATCTATATGTACGAATTTTTTTTCTTCCCTCCCACTCTATATATCCATCCGCCACTTCTATTCTCCCCGCATCGCTCGCAAATTTCACGCGCCGCCAATTTTTCCCACAAAGCTCTATCTCTCTCTTCTACAACTCGTAAAAACTTCGCACAGGACAGTCCCACTCTATACGCAAGGTAAAAAAAAAAGGGACAACAATAGTAGTAGTAGTAGTAGTAGTACACATCAATCCCTCCGAAAACTTTTCGACTGACTCACTTGTGTATAGGGGCCGTTAAACTGACGAAGGTGACCCCTTGATTCTCTACTTTTTCGCCTCTCTTCCACACGATCATATAGCGGAAGTCGAGCTTCCTTCGGCCTTCGGCATTCCAGAAGGCCGGCCGAGGTAGAAGCATCCTCTTCGCGAGATTCTCTCTTTCTTATACTTACTACTCCTGGCGTGTGGGAATATTTGAGGTCACGGTCGCCTGCTTATGGCGCAATTATACCACCGCCACTGCTGCCGCTGCTGCCGCCGCTCCCGTTTTTCTTTGAGAAAGCCAAGCGTACGCGCAGGTGCATGCATTATGCATGCGCGAGTGTATATAGCGAGTGAGCGTAAGTTTAGTATACGAGGGATGCTATATATATATATAACGTCTCGGATTTCTGTATATATGTATGTGTGTGGGTGTATGGGTAGAAGGGAAGTAGTATTTGTGTAAGGAGGATTTGGGTGGCTAGAGGGTGTTTTTAGTGTGGGAAGAACAGCCGAGGGGTTGAAGTTTTTAGGGCCAATTGGCGGAAATTTATTTTTTTTTTTCGCGAGTATAAGAAGGAGAAGGAGGAAGTTTTGCTGAGGTATATATATATATATACTTGGGTGGTGGGAAAAAGAGGAATGTATGTGCACGTGGGAATGGACGCTATAGAAGGGATTAATTTTAATTGGATTTTTGTTTATTGGGCGTGAAAGTGTTATAAGACGATCGGAAGACTTTAATCCTGTGATTTTATATGTGAGTTGTAGCTTATATATCGTAAATTATATTATATGTCTTATAATAGGATTCGCGTACTTATATATGTATAATGTACACACATTTTTGTCGATTGATATATATATATATATATATAAATTTAAGTTCTGATTCTGTTTCGTACGGTTATTTCAATTAATTGTTATATGTACGAGGTGTTTATTTTGGATAATTAATCATATATACGCAAAATAATTTATTGCATGTGAAATGTCATTCACTTTTTCGCCCAGTTAGCGCGCGTAACGTATAAAATTACATAGTACACGCGGCAGGCTAATTAATTAAATAAAACAATAAATATGCATGAAGTCACTTTGTAAATTAATTAGCGCGTATATATAAAATATATTTATTTAAATATCCGTCTAGTAGGCGATTGTATATTATTGCAAATGCAAAATTGCTTTTAACTAGGTCAGTGTTAAGCTCAATGTATTTTCAAAAATAGCACATAAATAAAATTAAAAAGTGTATATAAAGAAATCTAATTATTACCTAATTGCTAGTATTTGTATTTATAATACTGATTCGGTACGCTTTCTACATTCACGTGTGGTATCCGTG
Organism: Torymus texanus; assembly: GCA_036873485.1. Lineage (NCBI taxonomy): Eukaryota > Metazoa > Arthropoda > Insecta > Hymenoptera > Torymidae > Torymus > Torymus texanus. Next base: position 13,746 of record JAYJLV010069324.1, read on the forward strand.
CAACCAACAAAAACGTCGCTGTCTCGATTCTCCACGAAACGTATATATATATATACAAAAAACACTTTACATTCGAATGAATATTTACTTTGCTTCCTTGTGCATCATATTGCATTTTTAATAAAACACTAAATCAATCATTACCGTATTTCTTGAAAGTTTAGTCAATCGTTTAAACAGTATACGCTGGCGCTTAATAAAAAAAACTTTCGGGAAACAAAGCGTTCAAAGATACAACGAACGCTCGTCTTCTACACGACATAAACTTTTTTTTCCCTCCTCTATAGTACAACATGCACGCACGTTTCTTCCTCCCTCGTCGTTATATACACCAAAGTGCAATCGATTTATGAGAGTCATAGTGACATCTCCAACTGCGTCACGTGATTCTTTCCCTTCTTCTATGTATAATTGTGCAGTCGCGTCGAACGAAGCTTCGCTTAACTTTCTCCAAAATTAGCTTGTAACCTATTACCAACACGAATATATATAAAAAAAATAATAACATAGCCCTGCTTTTTTTCAACTTTCCTGCGGCACTTCGTTTCCTTCCGGTCGTCAATATAATATATAATATATCCCTGTACGAGTATTTTTTGACAATTATACACGTCAAATACTTAGGACGAAGCGTCCTGAGCTTTATTATCGAGTGAAACGCAAGCGAAGGCTCACGCGAAGACAATCGAATTATCAAACCTCCCTCTTTCTTCCGCTTGCTCGCAATTAATAAATCTTTCCTGCCGTTTCATGCACCCCTGAATAATCAAACACGCGAACGTATATATATAAATACCTGCTTTCCGAATCTCCACAGGTCGCTTCATTATAACGAGAGTGAGATTCTCCCCTTCGCGTACTATAACCTTTCGAGGAAATAAAGTCGGAAGGAGCGCACTTGACTCCCTCTTTCTCTCTTTATCTCTCTCTCTATATATATCTATACCTACCTACCTACCTACCTACACCTTTCGGGGGTTAGCGAGTGTGGAACACGTTGGTGCGCACGCGTTCAGAAAGACGGAGAGAGAGAGAGAGAGAGAGAGAGAAAGCGAGTGGGCAAAGACCGGAGTCACGCTAGGCTGTGCATCCGGTACGCGCGTCGTATATATACACACACACACACACATATATATACACGTGTGCGCAATCGGCTGATAATGTGGACGACGAGAGTCGCGCCAACCAGCTTGCTTGCCTGCCTGCCTACCTACGCTGTGTAAACAAAGAGGAGGGAACGACGACTCGACGTTGACACGCTTGCATGTGTATATATTGTGTGTGTGTGTGTGTGTGTATAAGGTGCAAGAGGGGACGAGAATCGCAAGGGGGGATCGATGGTCGAGGGATTTCGTGAACGTGCCGTTATATTTTTACTGTACAGTGGATTCTTGCTTTTTTTCTATATAAGTATGCGCGTGTGGGTTGGTGTGAGATTTTTTTCTTTTTTTTTTAGTTTTAAATACTTTGGTAAGGGGAAATTGTTGAATGGACGAAGGGTGATTATATAATTAAACATTATAAGTTGTGCGTTAAAGTGAGGTGAAAGTGAGGGGTGATTAAATTTTTTAAATTGTTTCTTAATTGAGAAATACGTGAGGGGATTGTAATGTTGGTGAGAGAAATTTTTTTTTTAAAGTTAATGCTAATGATAAATAGTTGAGCGATATATTAGATAGTATGAATAAAATGCATAATTACGTAAATGCGGGTATTCAATGAAAGTGGAGTTAAAAGTGGTAGCATTGTATTGTTTACGTAAAGAGTAAAAATGATACCGTGATTTTCTATATTACGAGCAGCTTATATTGCTATTGTTATACATTAAATGATACGTTTAATATTTCTTAATTTATGCAAATCCACAGTTTATACAATACACATGAATAAAGGAAAAAGGATAATATCCATTATCAAATATAAAGGAAAGTTCATTGCAATTTATAACAGCTATACAGAACTGGATCCCAAAAATCAAATATTCAAAATACTCTTCACAAAGAATTACGTAAATTTATAAAACGTACTCCATTTTATCTCTCACTTTCCAACTCCGTAACCTAATAACTCCATTCTTTCCAAGTTTTCAAAAAAATGAATTAAAAATATGTAAATTTTTTAACAGACTACTCGGAAAATCTGCTTTAACAAAAAATGTCTTTATATACCAACCGAATTTAAGAAAAGAAAAATTACAAT
>JAYJLV010069335.1:0-15943 GCA_036873485.1 Torymus texanus
TAGTCTCTGAATAAATAAAAGAAGACTTCGGATACCGACGCGATTCCTGCATTACCGGCAACACGATATTATTTATTTATTCAGAGACTAGGCAACCTTGCAACATATTACGAGTTGTCCTCCATTCTTCTCAATAAATATAACAGTATCAAATTTTTAAATTTTTATTTTATCACTAGGTACTCAAGTATACTTGGAAATACGAACCAACATTGCATTTGGAACTCTAGTTCCAAGTTTACTTGAAAACTTAGTGATAAAATGGGAATACAAAAATTTGATATTGATATATTTATTGAGAAGAATGGGGGACAACTCGTAATATATTGTTAGATGGCCTAGTCTCTGAATAAATAAATAATATAGTGTTGCAGATAATGCAGGAATGGCGTCGGTATCCGACGTCTTCTTAACCAAATTCCAATGAGTGCATTCGTTAGCCGACGGATTGGGTGTTAAATCAAATGCGAAAAGACAATAACCATTACGATACGACTCACGTGAGATTTGATTACCCTCGTTAAGAAAATGTACACCCGTTCCAGAAAGTAACGTATAATAAGCGTCAATGTATAATTTTCTATCTCCGAAATTCGGTTGTAGCGGTTTAGAAAGTACTTGTACACCGTCGACGTACAAATATAGAAAATTTATATTAAAACGTTTAATGTTAAACGGATTTAGACTTCGATCATCATTGAAAGCTTTATTGTTAACAAAACCGATTATAATTTGTTTTGGCAGTTGACCTAATATTATATTATCCAAAGTTTCTCCGTGAATACCGGTATGCATTGTTACAGATTTAACCTCAACTTTCGGGAGAGGACATTTGGCAGTTGCCTTTGAAAGTGATTTGGCGTGTGCTAGTGAAATACTAGGACTAATTTTTACGCGTCTAACTAAGAGAATTGCTTCGTCAATATGTACAGAGTAAGAGCCCGTAGAATCCATGAGACAAAAGCTATCGCGACATTTTACTAATCGCACACTCACCTCGACACCATTTATTAATAATTTTTCTTCATTAAACACAGTGAAGATGACCGATGATATCAACTGATTTTGTCGCCGACAGTAATTTGCGACGTTGAACAAGGCCCATATTTGCGTCACTTCCATCGTCCATTTTTCTAGCAGTATCATTGTACCACAGCACACTCGTCAAATGTGATTTTTTTGCAGCATGCCCATAATTCAATAAAGTTTCAAGGTACGCTCTGTAGGCATAAGCGTTTGTTCGCGGTGACACAGGTTTTCAATTAAAAAACATTCACTTGATTAAATAAAGCATGCATGAAATGATTGACAGGTCCGACTTTTGGTACATCTGCTGTACCGTCTTGAGGTACGTCCACAGTAGCTTGTAGACACACACTCAGACTAAGCATAGTGTGATCAAGATCAATATATTGTAGCACTGCGTGACTTAAGTCCGCACTTAAGACAGGCAGATACTATAAGAACATGTACGATACACGTGCCTTATATGCCATTTTCGGGCTCGCTGCGCTCGAGCGCTAGACTTGCCGTGCCAGAAAGTGCCACTTACGACACTTGTATCGTAATGAACCATTCTTTGCCAGTGCCAGGCAAGACAAATTCTATAGGCGAGTCATCAGTTAAAGACGATATTGGCTTATATTGTATCCAGTGTGAATTTTCTATCGTTCTTTGAGTAGGAGGAATTTCAAAGAGAAACAACTCCGAATTAAGACATTCGCAGGAATGGGTGTGTAAAGAAGCCATCATATCTATCCAAAAATATCTCTCGTGGTTCTCTTTTTCTACTTTTGCTTTCTCTTACCCTTGCCTTTTTTTAAACAATTAGACTTGCATTTTCTTATTTTCCCTCTTTTAGAGCTGCTTTTCTTAACCATTAATTCGTTGAGCCCCATCGAACATCTCCCCACCATTATACCCACCGCCAACTTTCATGTTGACGTATTCCTGGTAGCGATCCATTGTTGTATTAAAAACGGGGTCTAATCTAGCTTCTTGAAGTGAAGTGTCACCCTTAATGTACCGTAATAAAATAATGGGATTACACAACCACTTTGATCCCTTATATCGATTTCTATGGTCTTAAATGAGTTGTATAATAAAGGTATGTACATGGAAGGGGAGAAACTCTTGATTCTCGTACTACCGTACGTGTAATCGTCGATATTTATCGATACTGCTCGCAACAATCGGGATTGCATTTCACCTGTTATGTAAGGTTCACAAATGTTACTACAAATCATAAGCATAGATGGAAGTCCATTGGAGAGATGAGCAGGTCTATCATTGATTCTTCATCTCTTATAAAAATAGTATTTGTGGTTACGAACCCCAACATTTTTCGCAATTTCTTGGGTAAATGAAGCTGATGACTGAATTCAGAACAAGTTGTCTTTGTACAAACTCTGTAGACTGTCACGTAACCACCAGGATCGACACCGAACTCCAAATAATCTTCGATACAGCTTAAATTATTTAGTTCATTTACGATAATGTTTACATCTTTGTACATTCCTGGACGTAACAGCGACACTACAGTACTAAAATTTGTGCCCTCGTCTCTAGAGTCGAGTGTGGAATGAGATTCAGCGAAACTGTTCTATTCGGTTGTTCGGAAGATACATGTTGACATTTCAGCGGAATTTGAACCTCCGTAAGCGCGATTGACCATGAACCTTGAAGACATATCTGCTGCGGAGTTGCGTGATGAAACGTGTCGTGGTATTTTCCGCAAAATAATTCATGCTGCTGTTGCTCGGCAAGACAATATAAAATTGATCTTCCATTTTTTAAATTTTTATATATTCGATAATTGATTCGCTCTAACCGAGGAATTGAACTTATCGTCGAATACTTTTCATTTTACAAAATATTCTTTAGACGAACCTTTCCCACTAGTTTTCAAAATTTCATCAATTTCAAAAACGTCTGTTGTTAAATTTTTGCGCTCTCGACACAATTCTTCAGCGTAGAAAAAACCTTTAACTTTCTCGCCTGCCAAGTGTTCCAAATAATAAACTGCAGGCGAACGCGTCGATGAGATTCGTGTAATTTTAAAAATCTCTAGAGTCCAACCACTCTCATATCCTTTAGCGAAAACGTTCTTTGCACGACTGACTCTCACCAAGTCACCGACACGGTATTTAAGGGTTTTGTAATCACGATTACCATATCAACGTTGTAAATTTTCACTGCAAAACGTCAACAGACCTTCAAGTATTTTTATGAGTAAAATAACGCCATGTTCTTTCTTTATAGTTCTTATAAGTCTTCCAACAATCGCAGCTTTTGTATCCGGATTCCGTGCCACTCTGTATGCGATTCCGTGTTTCGACGAATTTTTCTACATGACTCACTGACAAATTTTTTACCTTTATCAGTTTGAAAAAATATTGGCTTCTGACCGTTTCTCAAAGTTTTGTCCTTGACCGGTTCAACCCATGCGTATTTACTGATGACGTCGATAACAGTTAAAACGTAGCTGTATCCATAGTTGTAGGATTTTGTAGATCTCATGTCCATCAAATCAGCTTCCCACACATCATCGGAATAGCGCACATTATAATTACGTCTACGAAAGCGATGTTGAACAGGTCTATGCAAGTTATAAGCGTCTTGACCCTCTAGCCATTCAATAACACTTCGACGATCGTATTTTTTATGCGTAGCTCGAAAAAGTTTATCAGCACCAGTGTACGCCGAAGGTCGATATGTTTCGTAATAAAGTTTTTCAAACCTTTTATTCATTGTTCGAGATTATTTTGTCAAATTTCTTCTTATTCTTTGGTTTCCGTTCCTTCTTCCTGTCATGTTTTATTTGTGCGCGATTTTTTATCTTTCTTGCCCCATTTTTTCATAACATTCATGATACGCGAAAAAATTTCTCAAAATTTATCTTGCTAACCATACAACAAGCTGGCATCATTGTGACTGTTCTTTCGTCAGACGGTGTTTCCTCGGCTAGCATGCGAGAGAAGGCATATTGCGCTAAAACTCGATCGGCTTGACGACGATCGCTGTTGGAGTCGGCATAAGCTAGATCATGCTACCGACAAGCCTCGTGCAACGGATTGATTCTAACGCCTCCGCGTTTGATACGCTCTGCTAGCTTAGTTCCTGGTCCGCAAAATTTGTAATGCGGTACATGCATTTCAAACGGTAATAAATCAACTAGTACGTCTAGAACGTTGTTTTTCTCCGGTTCTTCTTGAGAATTTATTTGCTTAGCACGAATGTCTTGCTCATTCCCCGCCATGACAGTATTTCATAGTGTGGTGGTGAGACTTTCTTTTTCACAGTTGACTTCTTTCTTCTTTTCTTGGATTTCGCTGTCTCTGTTTCGTCACCATCACTGTCACTGCTATTCGCAATTGCCAAAATATGAATGCGACGCGGTGTAGTCAAAACACGGTTTTCTGAATGATCGCTGGTCGATGAAATCGCGGCTGCCTCGTTCCGAACACGCTAGGTGCCTATAAACTCTCGGGGTACTGTTGACTGACGAAGAGCGATAGCGAACTGAAGTTGTCCAGGTGGAGCACTCCTTTTTGGATCTCTCATTGCATCATTGACCAAGTCGACAATGTTGGCTCCGGCAAAACGCGCGTGCCGTCTATAGTTACGGAGCCGCTGGCATCCCAAACTACTTTACCACAAGCTCGCAAGCGTTGTACGAGTGGTTTACCTTCCGGTTTGTACCTTTTCGGGACGATATAGATAATGCCCGCGTCGATGCGCTCATCGGTTTCCTCCTCCTCCTCCTCCTGCACATTATCCTCTATCGTGTTAGAATCAATGGAACTGGCATTTTGTTTTTCTTTTGTTTTATACTTTTCTCCCCCTTCGTTTCCTTTAAAGTGAAGATATCACTGTAAAAATTGACGGTAGAGAGTCCACTCTTCCCGCTCGTCTTTGTATGTTGACGAGTTTAATATTTCGTTCATTTCAGCATCAAGTCTATTGGTTAGTGAACCCTGTGTTTGCACAGACATTATCCTATCTTTTTCAAGTATGGACTGCAGACGTTCAACGCTCTCCAGCGGTAGGAGGATCATCATTCTCGCGTATTCCATCTTTATTTATTCACGAGATGTGCAAGAAGCGTGGAAATTAGAGGTGCTAGCAGAGCTGATAAAAAACCGCCACGTTGCAATATAATGTTTTTCTTCATCTTTACTTACGCACTCGAAAATATGACAAACCAATTTCGCATCAGCTTTCTCTAATACTGCTTTTCGCTGTTCTTTTTTAAAATGGTACAATGCTGCCAAACTGGTAGCCCCTTTTCGACCAAAAGGATAACGCGCTTTTGTCGCCATTACATTGCCACGATCAAAACTTGATTTTAACTGTTTATCATTTGCTTTCCCGGTATGCAAACGTACTGGTACTCATCGTCGGGGAAAATACACGTTCGAAATCGACAATTATCGGGTGTGGCTTGTTTAAATCCGACAAGAGGTAGGCGAAAGCTTGCGCTGTTGCGCCCTGGTACGCTTCTTCTAAAAATCGAGGGTTTTCAGGATATACTTGTCTAGCAAGGTGACGTATCTGGGCACGATCGCGCAAATTCCTAAAGATTACAATGAACTAAGCATTCAAAGATATGTCGCGTTGACCTTTGCCTTGGTAGAAGATGTTTTGAGTGATAAAAATTACGCTCAAGTTGTTGTAGACTCTTTCGTAAAGAGATTCACTATGGCTCCTCCAGAAGACGATTCGCACTTGAGATCATCGATGATGATCAAGTTGGGCTTTGGATCGTTAAGTTTAGTAATATCTCACTACTCGGTGAAGTGATCATTTCGCGAACAGTGTCAAAATTTGTTTGTAGACTATTGGTGTGATTTAACCTTATGTCTTTAACTTTACACACACACTCGTCAGTTCCGTCCGGTTTCTTAAATTTGTACGCGTAAAATTTTGGACCTCCGGATAAAACGTGGTTATGTACGTACTGTTTCCATTACTGGCTAATTCTACCGTGAACTCGCCTAAAGCCACACCTATTGGTAAATCATGTTCGTCGCTATTCTCTCTGCTAACATAAAAATCAGAATTCGTGTCGTAAAAGAGAGCTCGGGGACCCAACACGTGTAAATACTTGAATAGCTCCAGTCGGGCTTGTGCTGTTGTAAAGGCAGCAATAACAGCACTTGTTGTTCCAGATGGTAACAGAGCTTCGTTGTTCTAACACCAGTTGACGTAGAATGTTTCGCCATTGACCGGTATAATTCCGTTAACGTTTATTTCTGTACAGGTAAGTAACTCTGTCAATCATTCTGGTTTAGTAACCACATATGTCTGTGTCATATTTTTTCATTGACCAAATTTATCCCATAAAGAGTTTAGACAAAGTTTTGCGAATGATCTTAGACCTGTGTTGTGTTGTATCGCGTCTTTATTTAAACTAATACCTTTGTTGAGCTCCATTTCTTTTACGTATTCGTCTTTATCTTGCTCGGTCAGACAACCAGGGAGAAAACCAGATGCCATAGTTTGTTGCGCGAAAAACTCATTGATATATTCGGTAAATATTTCGCTTTTCCATAGTTCTTCATTATATTGCGTCATCTCGTATTGCCAGATCTCGTAAACACGTTGAATTCTGTAACCGAGTTTGACAGCCTCTTTAACCTCCACAGATACCGACGTACTCTGTAAAATCCAGTCGTTTGGGTATTCATGTGGGCAATCGTCTTGGATCATTTGTTCACAACACGTGCGACATAGGTAAACCGTTTACTCGCATGTTCCTAAGGACTGACGGCAATCTTCCTCACCGACGTATATCTTGGGATGACCCACCGGGTATTTACCTCATTTACAGATATACGGGTACAACGTGCATACATCGACATACTCATCTTTTTTTCAGCTTTGCAATCGAACATTTTAACAGTGTTACCTGTACGTCCACCAAAAAAGCATCTCGCGCATCCAAAGGTTATAGTTTCACGTTAGCGACGTTTTCTCGAACAAAACGGTGAAGCTGATGATTTTGGGAGAGCTCAGTGTTATACTCGCATTCCCATTTCTCAATTAATTTATAATTGTTGGCTCTTATCTTGTCGTTAATACCTACTGTTCTTTCATATCTGACATCCATCGAAACACCACTCGTCAAAGCAGTATCTCTATTGATCCTGAAACAACAAGGACATCCGTACCAGAAACAGCCGTGAAATTGAAGCTCTATGCCTCTGTGCTTTGCATCGGGTCGCGGTTGACTGTATCCATCTACAACCAGACCTTCGGGTAACCTCTTCTCTCTCGAATGTCCTGCATGTTCGATGAAGCGGCCAAGTATGTGTTTTTCCATTCAGCATAGCCAATGCATCGGCGTTTGAGACTGATTGTCGCCACACATATAGCCACGAGGTGGAATACCTATTTCATTCTTTTTTAAGAATTTTTGTGAACACGCGCATACAAGTCGAAGCTATAGTGGTGCAGTCGGCCAATAGATCCACACCAAATTTCGTAAAAGTTTTTCGCAAGGCTAAACAAGTTAATCTCAAAATTATTAAGTCCTGTTTACAATACCTCACAATTTCGTTTTGAAAATTGAACACACAACCGCACGTTGTTTGTTCGTTATACGACTTCAAAAATCGTTCTCTTTCCTTGATGTTCATACTGTCTGGCGAGTATACGTCCAAAGGAGGGTATGGTCCTTCGTACGATTGGTTTTCAGATGTGTTAAACAAATGTGGAAAAACACCTTTTTCGATTTCATGTAACCTGTAGGCTTTTGGTAAACTACTCAATCGCATGAGAAAATAATTTAAACCTTCTATAAATTTTACATTCGCAATCTCCATTGAGATAATTTTTGATCCATTCATTATGACGGTTGGATCCACGCGTATACCTCTATATTGTTCGACAATGTATTTGAGTATAAACTGTGCGTCAAATCCTTGTGCGTTGTGAGCAATGCAGACTATTTTTTTAAATTGCTGTCTTGGAGTTAAAGCAAGATCAATCAACTGCTTTACTGCATCATATTTAAACACGTATTCATCAATTCCACAAATATTTCATCTAATAGAAACGTCATTGTTGTTAAGAAAATGAGTACACGTTTGCTGCACCACGCACAAATTTGGTACATGGATTTTTTTCTTCGTCACCTAACACGGGTATCGTTTGTTGAGTCTCAAAGTCATAGAATAAAAATAAAGCATCTTTCACTGTTTCGTTCTGTTTAATAGGTTGAATGTAACACAGATGTCTAAGCGGTAATCTTAATTTGCATCTGTCACAATACGATATACCACAGTCATGTTTTACGTTTCAGCGGCTTTTTTCGAGAATAATTTTAAAACACTTTCGACATAATTTTGTTTTATCACACACACTATTATTATTGTTATACGAACCTCTCTTTCGCTGAAAAAGGTTCTACATCACAACGTACACTTTCTAATATTTCCACAGTTGTTCTCGAGACTTCGTCGGAACTAGACGTATATCACACGTTAGTCGTAAAACGTAAAGTGCCAGTTAAAATGGTTTAACTGGTACTATAATTAGTAACAAAAAGTTCAAGCTTAAATACCTCCGGCCAAAATGGCCTCTCCTATAAAAAAACAATAACTAATTACCGATGAACAGTAATGACTTAACTTTAGAAACTAATAATAATAGTAGTGATAAATGGAAACCAGTATACAGTAAGAGGAATAGAAGCAGCCCAGACCTGATAATAAACATTAGAAAACGGCAAACGCATATCAAAGACTGATATTGGCTGAGCAAACCGATAGATACACAAAACCCATTTAATCTTCTTCCGTCGGGTGAACAAAAAGAATAGGAAAATGAAACTACCTCAAAAGTAAGTACGCAAAAATCTCCTCCAATTTTTGTCAGCGGGGTTGAGGATATAGGACCACTAACAGGCTTGCTGGATAAAATAGCAGAAAATAACTACACGTTAAAAAGACCCTCTACCAACGAAGTGAAAATTCTGCCTAATTCGTCCGAAAAATATTTACCAATAATTAAAGAACTAAAAAAGAAAAACATACAATTCTTTACTTATCAAAGAAAACAGGATAAAGGCTACAAAGTTGTGTTAAGAAATATTCACTCCTCAGTCGACATTAATGATTTAAAAACAACAATTGAAGAATATGGTCACAAAGTATCAAGCTGTCAAATATCAAAGAAAGACTAACTCAAAAACCGTTACCTCTCTTTTTTGTTGCAATAAAAACAAATTCAAACAATAAATCGATATACGAAATTAATAAACAGCTAAATACAATTGTTAAATTTGAAGCACTTCGCAAAAAGAGAGATATACCACAATGTATTAAGTGTCAAGGTTTTGGACACACCAAAAATTACTGCTATAGGAGCCCGGTATGCGTTAAATTCCCAGACAACCATTTAACTCAAAATTTTCCAATAAAAGTAAAAACTCAAGATGTTAAGTGCGCGAATTGTATGGTAACCATCCTGCTAGCTATAAGGGGTGCATCGTTCATAAACAGCTCCAGCAAAAGCTTTATCGACTATTAAGAGAAAAAATAATACCTTCTCAAAACAAATTTGAAAATTAAAATACATTAAAAGCCAACTTGGCTTACGCACAAGCTATTTGCAATGGACTACAACAAAAATCAAAACAAACAGAATCTCTTGAGATACACTCACAAAGTTAAACCCAAACAATAAAAAACGCAACTCAGATTTGAATTTAAATAAACTTGAATCGATGATGATGCAGTTGATGAGTAGGATGTACACAATGCTAAATCTTCTCTCATGTTTAGTAAATAAAATTCAACAATTAAATTAAAATAGTTATTTGGAAGACAAACGGTTTAGGGCAGAGAAGCCTTGAACTAAAAAAATGAGTATAATGTTGATGTCATGCTAATCTCTGAAACTCACTTAACGCAAAAAAATTATTTAAAAATTCCACAGTACTCTATTTATGAAACCAACCATCCCGATGGAAAAGCACATGGTGAACAGCAATAATAATTAAATGAAATATAAAACACTACGAAAATGAAAACATTTCTAATGATTATCTGCACGCAACTGGGGAGACTATTGAAGATAACAAAGGACCGGTTACAATATCTGCAGTATATTGTCCATCCAAATACACTATCAAAGCAGAATCATTTCTCCGGTCAAAGGTCTGATGTCGATGTGTGTGCGCTTTGAGGCGGGGCACACAGAATCGCCTCCCACGGCAGTGTTGCTGACAGTTGAATCCCAACTGGGTGATCCCAACTGTTGGACGAGTCGATGCTCAATCAAATTTATCTCGGATGCCGAGTCGATGAGAGCCTTGACTGTGATGTGGTGACCGTGCGCGGCCTCGAGGGTCACCATAGCCGCGGGAAGAAGAGGCAGTCATTCTGACCGACTCTGTGAAGCCGGGATGTTCGCCCTCGTCAACTCCACTCGAGGTCGTTTACTTGGTGTTGATACCGGCGGATTGCCGGCTGGCCGCTTGGAAATCAGCGCCGAGTGAAGGAGAGTGTGGTGATCTGATGAGCCTTCTCTGCAGTGGCTACGAGATGGACATTGGGTATGCCAAATATCCGCTCTGAGGCAGTTGAATCATCCGATGCCGTCGGGTGATCTGAAGCCGTCCCTTGGGCTCTTGTGACAATAGGACGTGGAGCCTCCACGTCGATTGTCCACCGGTCTAGCCGAATCACTGGCTTGTAGTGCGCGGATGCGCTCTCCGATGAATTCCGAGACGGCATCGAAAGTGGGGAGACCCTGTCGCTCTCCGACCTGCTTCTCCCAATCTCTTCGTGTAGTTGGATCCATTCCACGAAGGATGAAGAAAGCCAGACAGTCCGCCCACTGATCGACCTCACTCCCAAGAGCTCTGAGGGACTGACGAACCTTGATGAGCCTATCGAGTAAGTACCGTAACCCGGCCGCGCTCTCCTGGGCCAAGGGTGGGGAATAGGCTAAGGTCTCCATATGGAAATGAGTGCGTCGTCTTGTGTGCTCATACCGCTTCAGGAGCAGCTCCCACGCTGTTGCATAGTTCGCTCCGATAAGCGGCATACCGTCAAGCGCTTCTATGGCCTCACCCTCAATGGATGTCTTGAGGTAGTGCAGCTTCTGGACTGGTGACAATGCAGGGTGGAGATGGATCATCGACCGATAGAGGTCCCGGAAACTTTCCCAGTCCTCAAGGCGCCCAGAGAAAGTGGGCAGATGTATCTTCGGCAGACGGATGTTGGCTACAGCTGTCGCCGGTGCCACGATCCCAACCCGCTCTCGGGGTACTAGGTCAGCCTCACAATCTAACAAGAAGCCCAATGCTTGGGTGTATCATCGCTCGACGCTGGAATACGTATCCTCAGTGAAGTAGGCGTCCTCATGATGTGTCTCATCTTCGCAAAGCGCGTTGTGGTTCGCGCAGAACTCGGTCCAGTACTGCGCTAGAAGCGTTTTGCGACTAGCTAGAAATCCTTCGGTAAAGTTTGCTCGTCCCTCCTTCAGTGTGTTAGTCTTGAAGTTCCCAATCAGGCCACTCAGGCAGTTTTGTCAGATTAGCCGATTCATCGTGCCTCTTCTGCTGTCAGCACTGAGTGAACAACGGGTGTCGGACCCTGAGAACTGACCGGCACGCGGTTACGGTGCGTTGGAGGCGAGCAATCTGGTCACGGAGTAGCGCCCCTCCTTGTTGGGTAGGACTGAAAGTAAACGGTCCCGCTTGTCATTCATTCCATCGTCGCGACCTCTTCAGAGGGAAAGAACTGACCTTGGTTTGTTTGTGCGAACGGCGTGCCGGACGTCGATCCGCGAGCCTGCGTTCAGTCACGGGCATGCGCGACGAAACCCTCGCTTGCTCCTGAGCGAATATGCGGCCTCCTCGGCTCTCGATGCCGCTTGTGGCGGATCTCCGCCTACGCGGTAGACGCCTCAGCGCCCGCCCGACTCTGTGGGCCCCGGTCACAATGGCTCCTCGGGCTACTCTCCAACCTCCGCGACCCGGCTCGAAGGACCAATGTCGATAGCTCGGATAGGGAGGGGAGAAAGAATCAATATAACTCTGAAAAAAAACGGTTTATTAGTATTGAAAAAAAGACATGAATAAGGAAAACAAATGCACGGCCTGAGGCGATCTCAGAGAAACGCAGACGCAGACACAAATACAATTCACTATATATATATATATATATATATATATATATATATATCGAACATACAATTCATAACCGCAGATACAAGAGATAATTTACATCAATGCACGGTCTTGAATGGAGAATCACCTCCGTAACAAACCGACCCGAAACCACACTAGTTGACACACACCGGTTGCTCCTTGCGTCCGCTTCAGGCCACGTGTCGATCGTAACTGTCGTGCCGCGCCCGCCAAAAAAGCTCTCCCGCTATGAAGCGCGCCTCCCCCCCGTGGGACGCTGCAGCATGTCCAGCTACGCGCGCGCCTATAAGGCGGGCTTTTCAAATCGCGTGCCGCCGAGAGCGCGATTTACAGGGGAACACAATCGCAACATCGAAGAAAAAAATGCTGGACTCCAAAGGTATTTAGAAAATCTAACTCCAACTCAGGCTACTGATTATTTGTTGTGGAAAGCTACAAAAAAACTAAAGCGAACGCAGCTGCACATACCGCCAATTAGAACAAATTCTGGCGATTGGGCAAGGGATGACTTAGATAAAGTAAATACCTTCGCAGAATACTTAAGCAGTGTTTTCGTATCATCTAATGCAGAATCCCAGAACAAGATATAACTGAAGTATTTATACAAAAGAAGAACCACATTCAAGAAAATTTTCCAACAAAAAATGTAAAATTGAAAGAAGTTCTACAGTGTATAAAACAACTTAAAGATAAAAAAACACCTGACTATGATAATATCAATGGTAAGATAATTAAGGAACTACCTGTCAAAGCAATACGATTTTTAACCATTACAATCAACGCAGCTTTTCGCTTAAACCAATTCCCTAGCCAATGGAAAGTTGCTCAAATTATCACAGGCCAACAGAACGTAAGACAATGTTATCACCATAAACTGGCATCTAAACGCTTGATTGTGAATTATATTTTCTCGTTTCACAAACTGTGCTGATGTTGCACTGTTCTCACGGTGATGGCTTGCTCTCGTCTGCGTAGTGAAAGTCGGGTTATGCTTATCACCTACGCCGGATACTTTACATGTGCAGCGTGAAGGGCAATGTTATAATCATAAACCGTCATCTAAACACGTGATTGCAATTTATACTTCTCGCAAGACGAACTGTGCTGAGATTGCATGGCTCTCACGGGGATGTTCCAAGTTTGCCGATAAATTCGCATATCAGCACATCCTTACACGTGTAAACTGTGTCGGTTAATAAGGATGCTTTATCCTTATGTGTCTATGAATATCAGTTCTTACTCGCATCTCAACCGGGACAGCTCGATACGCTGAGATGCGAGTACGCGAACGCCATTTCGTGGGTGCCCTCCTCATCGACTCGCGAGACTGCGGCGGGGCCCTGGAACCGTCGAATAATAGTAGTGCCTCATTGGATGTATCCGTCGGGCAAGAGGATGGCCTCCTTTGTCGATGTAAGTACCGAAGAAGAACTTCTTCGATATTTGCACGCAGCAGCCGACAGGGAGGTCAGCATACCTATGGACGCATCAGCGACCCCACCGAAATCGAGCTCCTCGCCGAAATGTCGGATTCCGACATTTCAGTTGGAAGAGAGGATGACGTTGACGTCGAGTTTATCTCCGTCTATTCGACGAGCTCGTTTCAGGGACGGATTCACCTGCTGCTGCTTCAAGCTGAAGCCATCAACAGTGCCAGTACCAGTAGTGACAGGAGCAGCATCGCTAGCAGTCCTACCACCACCAGCACCAGCAACCAAGAAGAAGAAGGTTTCAAAGGCTTCGAAAATACTGCGGTGCCGGGACTGACCATCATAAAAAGGATGATAAGCGAGCTGGAGCAGCAGCAGACAGCCAGGAAGTTACCAATGCTCGTGCGACGGGGCCCGCGAACGGTGACACGTTACAATGTTTGCGTGTATTGTAGTCGACGCTACTATATACAGAATCGGCTACAAAAAACAAAGTGGAAGTAATGCCAGCAATGTCATGAGTAGGTGTGTCCCACATGCACCGGTATAAAAGGCCGATTTTTATAAAAACAAGGTGCGAAACCAATAAAAGTGTTAATAAAACTCTGTGAGAATAACGTAGTGAATAAAAACCATAAACTAGTGAATACTAAAAACTCTCTGTGGTGGTAGTGCTAAATAAACACAATTACAAAGCAGAAAACAAAAAAAACAAATAAATGGTAAGTTTTTTCTTTTTGTTAAAAATTTGTGTATGTATGTATGTGTGTACGTATGTTCGAGTGCATGTGTGTGTCTTAAAATTATGCGTCAGCATATCTCGCCCCGTGCTATAGATGCCATATCAGCTTTCTTGGCCATGACCTCTGCTGGCGCCAGTGGTTGGGTTCATGTTTGTTGTGACGGCCCATAGCGCGGGGTATACTACTTACGAATATAGGGATTACAAATTTAACGACTGAAAATAATTAAGAATAGCATATTATACCGTTTAACATAAAAACTGTTTGTTTTAGCTCTTTAGTTGTTAAAATAAAAAATATATTAGATTAATAATAAATATGATCTAATTCAGTTTGCGTATTTTTAATAGATTTATGATTTTATACTTTTATAACAATCATCTTTATTGTAAAATGAAAATAATAATACTTAATAATTCTTCTGTAAGCTATAACTCCGACTGTAACCAACTTAGAATCACCGTTCAAATTTGTAATACTGTAACGGGCGCAGAGATAAGTCGCGAGAATCGCAGATACTGTGTCGCGATATTCGAATAGCGCGCTATTGCCCGTATCGTGATTCATAGCGCGCGCCGCGGCGTTTGAATAAGGCAGACGAAGAAGCAGACGAAGCAGCCACGCCGCTAGAAAAAGGACGTCACGGAGAGTTAACTACGACCGTGTCTGTGTTTGGACATAGCCAAGAGGTAGTGCCGCGTTATGGGATAGGATAGAAGATACTCACCGTGACGCGCCTCCACCATTGCAACCAGTGACAGTCGTGCAGCTCGCCGACAGTCGTTTGCTCGTGCGCCTATTAGGTTGGCGCAGGCATTAATTTTTTCGGGTAGCGTACGCAATTCGCTTAAAAAGTACCAACAAAGCCCAAAACCTCGCGAAATACGTTTGCGCATTGTCGGAATAGGTTTGCGCCTTATGAAGAGAGCAACATAACCTCCAGCCAAGCGAAGAATTAGAAAAAGTAGGTTTAACGAATACGGACCGAACCACCAGTTGGGGAAAATCGTGTTACGAATCAGTGGTAATCTGGTAGGTGAAGGATACAACTGACAGTGCAAAAGCACATAGAGTCTTCGGGAGATTGTAGATAAATCCCCTTGCACAAACTCAAAACAGTATGTCGTCGGCTATTGAAGAGGCGGTGCAGGATTGTGTATTGACGCTCACTTGTAATGGCATAGGATGACACAGGGCACCCTATTCAGTCTGATAGACAAGCTGAGTAAGTGGGTGTTGGGCATATACGTGCCACAAAATTTCCTCGAGACAGAGAGCTCGGATCAGGTGATCGCTCGACGAATAGTACTCAGGGAAGAGCTGCTTAGAAGGATCGTCACAGAGGAAGACGGATCCTTCATACTGTCAAGTCTTGAGTCGAGGAATTTATTCTTATAATTAGTTGTGAATTATATTTTGATAATCGATATATATTTGACTAATATTTGATAAGTATTTTATTTATATTCCCTTTCGTTGTTCGTATAGAGATGATCCTTCGTAAATGAATAGACAGATTTTCAATTATTGATTTTGGCACTATATGTTTACAGATAAACTGAATTAATTTGAATTGTATATAAGAATAATCGCTACTCCTTTTGTCG
>JAYJLV010069365.1:0-15940 GCA_036873485.1 Torymus texanus
ATTATATTTCTACACCAAAAAACTTATCCCAAAGTTTGAGCCAAATCCAGGACCCGAAGGTAGTGCACTCTCCTGGTAAGTATAACTACAGATTTATTATAATGTAAAATCCAATAAAAAAAGACAATTCTAAAATATCACTATTAAATTAAATAAAAACTTTCGAAAACTATTAATAAGAATTACTTTTCTTGATCGCCTATACTCATAAATAATAAAGTAATAATGAAATAAAGAATAAAATCTAACGCTTAAAACTATAGCTGCATAAAATATCCATAACCACATTTCATCGATATGCTAACACCAACAATCCTAAATAAAATCTAAAAAAAAAAAAATACAAATCACCGGCTCAATCTATTACACGAATCAATAACAACCAAACCTCGCGCGTCTGTTCTCAAATGCCAACCCCACGTCTGGCCGCCCACGCGATCGCGCAGCGCAAAACAAGTCGGCCCTGTTCAAAGAAGCTGAAACGGGCGCGTGCGCGCGTGGAAACGGATTGAAACTAATTGCGCGCAGGTGTCGCCTTTGCGTGGGGGTCTGGATAGCGGCTGCTGCTGCTTTTCTTTACATGTAAATGACGCGTATTTGCATGTAAATCGTCGCTATGAATCGCTTGCTCACGCGTATAGACGGGAAGTGCGAGCAAGCGACGACCGGCGATTCGATTAATTCGATTGATCGACCGCGTGGTTATTAAATCTGTACGTATGTGTGTGTGTGTCGGTGCAAAGTGTCTTGAAGGATGTCAGGCGATTCGCTTTCTTTTGCTTGGTTTTTGCAGGAAGAGGCGGAGGAGGACGTTTGGGTTGATGTGTGCTGCGGATTTTGTAATTGGATTATTGTAAATCGAGTAGTTAATTTTGAAAGTACCGTTGTAGAGCCTAGTTTTGATTAGATGAGAGACATAGAATACCGAGGTTTTGATTAATTTTGTTGTTGAAAAAATACGTAATATAAGAGCTTTATTATATTTATTTGTACCGTAATTGAGTTTCAAATCCTAGATACGTTTCGATGGTAAATTCAATATACTTTTGTGACAGTAAAATGATTGACATAAATTTTAGTAAACTTAAGATTAACGTTAGAAATGGCGATAAAAAGTAATTTTATCTATCTTTATTTTTTATCCTTATACTATTTTTTTTCAATTTGTTCAATTTAAATGTAAAAATAATAAAACATTAAATACATCTTGATCATAAAAAGAAACCACAAAATTATTCACTGAGACACTCAAAACTTTCGTACCTAAATTTCAAAACACTACTCCCAATTATCTCTCCACCTCCAAAACTTTTCAGCACTGCACTCGCTATTATATACTCTGTCCAAGCGCACATACGCACATATATGCATTTGCTCCTCCGTGGCCGGCCTTCCGTCTAATTACGCGCAATTAGCCGTCACGCGCAATTGATCATAATTGCTCTCTAGTGGAAAGGTAGAAGGGGAACACAAACTTCTTGCCCCCTCAGGCTGCATTTATACGTCTTTTATCGAGTTTAATAAACACGCTCAACGCGTACAACAGTAGTGTAGAGGTTGCATCTAATTTGACTTCTTTGTTGCCGCACGGGTTGGCCCGCGTTTGGCACGTTCAGCGTCGTTAATTGCACGCAGAACTAGAGAAAGAGAGAAGGGGAGAGTTTTAATTGAGCTGCCGCGTGTCGTTACGCGAGCGCGTCGTCGTCGTTGTCGTCGTTTTATTTGGGCTTGGAAAGTAGTTTGGTTTGCAGAAAAATGCTTGCAGAGAATTAAAAATGCTAGGATACTTTTTCTCTCTTCATTGTTTAATAAGAAAGTTAGAAACTCGTTATTGATTTGAACTAAGAAAAATTTATTTGTGTAAATTTTCGTAGAAAATTTTATCGCGGAAATAATATTTTATTGTTGACTAGTGTATCTTAGAGTTAGCTGTTGAAAAGCGTAAATTTTGTTAGAAAAAAAGGGAATGTTAACACAAAAAATGTTATTCATGTATAAAGAAATATTTCTTGAATAATTATTTTCAGTTACTTTATTAATGTATAATACTCATGAAGTAAAGACAAAGAGCATTAACGACAAAACGTTCGCAGCTATAATCAACAAGAAATTAAACAATTATTTCATTCTTGGTCACCTTCCAATTCGCTGCTTTATTCAGAGGTTCTCAACGTTTTTACTAACTAACTCAGCTCCCCTGTAGCTTGTTATGAAGTTTAAATTACGTACAATTCACCAGACTTAAACAGTATATTCCAAACGCAGTAAACTACGTGGTACTGGCGTTTTCTGCGATCTCACAATGATATCTTCGTATTCACTATTTTGCCACGTTGTACGTTAAATAATCAAGTAACAAAACTAAACTTAAATTAATCAACGCAGTACGTATTAAAACCATTAAAAAAATAATTCTCTTTTAAAAAAGACGTCTTCATCCCTCTTTATTCGTTCATCCAACAATTGACTATAAAAATCCTTTCACTGCTCAAATTAAGAATACATAAACTCAGCGAATCGTTAACTCATCTCCGCATCTTTCTCGACGTTCTATATCATTACATTATCCTTGGTCCATTCATCTGCCATGAAACCCGAGTCCTAAGCGTAACTATACAGTGGATATATTTTTAAATAACGAGAAAGCTAAAATAAAATAAAACAAGATATTTACGATATTTGTGGCGCCTACATATACATTATCCTTATAGTAAAAGGGTTTGAAAGGAATAACGACGAAATCTACTGTTATTTCTATATACAAAAAACTTTAAAAAATACTTTTTGCTGACTTCGTTCTTACGCGATTGACGTTAGCGTATACCAATAGTTGTTTCAGTTCGAAAAATGCTGTACACTAATGTTTCGGAAGCAAACTTAAGCATATCCTTATTATCGTCGAATTAGGAATAAGTGCCAATAATACACAACAGTTATTCTTAAAGACGCTGTGCAAAATCTCACTTTGCGAATGTTTACTGTTATTTAACTTTCATGGAAAAATGCATCTCACTAAAAAGCAACGACGCAATTGTACGTTTCTCTATACTTTCTAGCCGCATTTCGAAATGTTTATTTACTCGTGAAAACTTTCGAGTTGAAAAAAATCATAAAATTATCGCTCGGTAAATCATAAAATTTTCCTCTCGGTTAAAATTTAAAAGTTTCTTATTTTTTTTATGCTGTTGCGAACCCGAATGTACGCGCGACGGTGATACTGACGTAGCATTCACTGAGGGAATTGCAAAAAAAGACCATAAACTCCGATATTATAAGAAGAAAACCATAAAACCAATTTCTTTGCGGTAGTGACGGTGGCTATAGCGTAATACCTGTAGATTTTATCTAATGCAAAAATAGTCTCTTTTAGTTCATATAATGTGGAAACACCGTACTAACCGACTACTGCTGTCATGAAATACAGGATTTTTATATTGTATTTTATGACATTTTTCAACATTCCAAAATTTACGACTGATGTAATCTCTTTATGAAAAGTTGGGTTATAATCGAAAAAAAATGTATTTAATATTCGCAAAACCTTGAAAAATAGTTTACTTGTGTTTTTTCACATGTGTTGCTAAAGCTTTTACCATTTTTTGTCAGATAAACAGGACAGTAGTTATAATCTAATATTATCATCGAAGCATTCTTTCCACATTCCTATAACATTTTTCCTTTGTCTTTAAAAGTTCTTTGTTTCCAAATCACTAGTATTGTTGATGATTGAGATTAAAAAGATATTTCATTATTTTTATACTACATTAAATAGATTTTCGTTTGAATTTTATATGGAACTGTGACAATTATGATTAATTTTCAAATGTAATAAATCCCAACCTCTACATCAAAATCATCAAAATATGCAGAAATATCAGTGCGCAATCACTTTTGCAACCATGCCACCTGTAACTCTCTCCCTCTCTCTCTCTTTCTTAAAAATACTCCTTCTCCTACACATCACACCGAACCACGTCCCATCCCCCATTGCGAAACCGCATAAATCAGGATCGGCATGTATATATCTACATCTACACCCAACCTCTTCTCTCTCTCTCTCTCTCTCTCTCTCTCTCTCAAAAGTCGTGCAACACTTTCGCGCCTCAGCGAATTGAAATACACCGGCTCTCGACTCAACTCGCGCCGTAAAATCACACGCGCACTAATCTCGAGAATTGCGCGAGAGCGAGAGGCAGAGAGGAAACGTATCGCTTGCTCTCTCTCTCTCTCTCTCCCTCGCTCGCGAGTTACGCAACAAAATATAATTTATGGAATGTGCATGTAGTGGTGGTATAGAAAGGGGAAGGGATAAAATGTGTATATGTATGTGTACCAAGCGTTGTGTTGTAGCCTCTCCTTTGCTTGGTGTATAGAGTGAGAGAGAATGAACTCTGGGAATGGAATAACCTTAACGATCTATTATTGGACGCGCGGCAATGCAGAGGAGTGGGCGCATGCGCATATCGCCGCCGCGCACGGGTTTTATTAGCAGTCGCTTGGGGAATGGCTTTGCTATTATGGATTTGTCGCTGATGTTGCGCAAGATGGTGATTGAATAATACGATCTATTCCGTCGTTGTGTAATATACTACAACGGTTTTTGTGAATATTAGGAAATTTTTTAACGATTTGGGCGGTTTTCTGCTGATTCAGGTGTTATGTGTTTATACGCGCGGGTTGTTGTAGTTGAAGAAATTCGTTGGTTTGCAAATGACATCGTATCTAATTTATGAACGCTTTCTCAAGTTTTTATTATATACGAATGTTCGGTTTTGTATAGCTGGAGTTGTTGTCGAGTTGAATTGAAATATTTTTGTGTTTCACATTAAAATATTCTTATGGAAAGAAACACGGATTTGGTCGTAATCCTTTGATTCAAGTTACATCACACTGTTCGTGTTATTGTCAACATTAATATATTTTCCAATCAATTTTACAGACTCTTGTGAAATGTCTTTCTTAGATATATATGTAAATAAAAAAATATTTTAAATTAATATAAATAAAATAAGTAAACATACCGTCAGTAAATTATATACTTGTTAGTTGGCAAGTTAAGAACAATATTCTTTTATTTATTTGATAATGATATGAGTTATTTCCAAAATTATTTTCCTTTTAGATATTTCCGAATGTAGAAAATAATAGGAACATAATTGATTTGAAGGTTTTTTTGCTTAAAATAGACAAATTTTTGGTACATTATATTATGGTTAAGTAATATCATTAATTTTCTTTCAAAATTCAAAAAATTATCCAAAACTATTCTCAATCGTTACTGCATCATTCATCTTACAATTTGTCATATTCATTACGACTTTTCAATATACTCGATATACAAATCTCTTCTTGTACACATTACAGCTCCTAAAACCTCCGCACACCTCACACTGTACACCTTACCGTTCATATACCCGACCACAGCAAAGCAATCGGTTCTCTTTCTTCTTCTCTCTCTCTTTCTGCTCTATACTCTCTCTTACTCCTTTTCTCTTTCCCCCTTCCCCAATAAGCAAACTACTGCCGTGCATGCGCGCAGGTTATCCGTTCACCACGCGGCATTGCGATAATCCGTTCGCGAGGTCAGAAGGTGCACTGCTCGCGAGCCGCATGAGTTCGTTGCCGTGTACTCGCGCGCATTATTGAATGGCGCTGAATAGCCGCTGTGTGCGCGTGTATCTTTTTTACCTCTCGATTATTTAATCGAGCTGCGATTTGTGCACATTCAATTGCTATAGGATGGAATTTAAGAGAGAGGAAAGAGGGGAGGGATGCGTGTGTAGGGAGATGAAGGTCCCGGAAGAGGAAGGGGCTGTTTTTTTTTTGGAGAGATTTATATGTACATTTGTGGTTTTATAACGGAGATAATTAAGTACTGTGTAATGAAATTTGGGTTGTAACGTAAAAAAATGAATTTTTGGTCGAAATCTATATGTACCGATCGAAAATCTATTTTAACTTAATTTATTGTCTGAATTATTTGTAAACTTTGAATTATTTTCTGAGAGTTTTCAACGAGTTTAATGAAAGTTAAAAGGAGATTATCGAGTATTTATTAGAAATTGTCCTCTTAAAACGATTAGCTACCGATAAGGAAAGGAGTAAAAAGACACACAATATACTTAAAATCATGTAATCACTTCGATCTCATTACAATTTTCTCACCATACAATAAATCTCTACCTTAAAATTGTACAAAACCAAAAACACTTCCAAAAACGTATTACATAAATTTATAACGATTACCGCCTTTGAATATTCTCCACGTGAGAATCGTTCCTCGCTCGAATCTCAATAACCGCTTCAGTAACATCAGCAGCATCCGAGATCTCGACGCGCTTTCCGGAGTAAAGATCAACTCCAAATCCAGCAGTAGTAGTACGCGCGCTCAACTTTTTTTTTTATTTTCATCATCCGCCATCGTCGTCGTAGTAATTGGTCGTGCGTCGGAATGCGCAGAGAGAGAGAGAGGGTCAGACGTCTTTGCTCCGTTAGCCGCATACGTTAGTGGAGCACTTTTTGCCCAAGCAACAGCAGTCGTTGCTGCTTTTGCCGCCGCGCGAAATCGTTGAGGGGAAAACGTACGGCGACTATTCTACTACCGTAAAGCGAAGCGGAGATGGACTCGAGTCTCGAGTCAAGAGAGAGAGAGATACTTTAGGCGCTTTTTTCGGGGTTTACGGGGATTTTTAAAGAGGGGAAAAAGCGGGCCGAGAGGAAGAGAGAGAGAGAAAGAGAGAAAGGTATGTTAGTGCTGGTTGTTAGGATTTTTAAAATACCGTTCGAGAGAGGGTATTTAATAATTATGAAGAATTGATGAGAGTGATTTGGAAGGAGTACGAGGGAGAACGGTGTTAAATTTTTTTTCTTACGGTGCGTTCTGGAAGTGAATTTGCTCGTTTCTCAGTTATGTTCCTCGGTTATCGATGAATTTTAGATGAATTAGGTCTCGACGTTTATTAACAGACGGTGGAAAGGTATTGGTAGCAAGTTTTATATAGCCCATTGATTTCTTAATTAGCTGTATCAAAATTTAATGCAAAATTAAACCCTTAATTTCTAATTTATTTTTTATATATAAAAGTAAACAATAATGTATTTTTTCCTTGGAATTTTTTCAAAAGCTTCTCATACCTTCATATTCATATCATACCCTAGGACATTTTTCTTAACATTCATAGTTAAAGAATTGATCTCTTACTAAGGATCTTTTTCGAGTTCCGCTGTATTTTCACAACAAATCGCGACTTCATTCTTCTAGGAACCCAATTTCACCGGTGACCGCCGCCATTAAATAGCTAATTCCACGGAATTTTAGAAATCCAAAAAACGCCACGCATACGCGACCCCTACGCGCATGCGTGCCGCGGCTGGTTTCCGCGAAAACCACTGCCGTCTCGTGTCTTGTGGTCGACGTGTGTGTATATATATATTTTATATGTACGTGTTCGTACGTGCGTATGTGCAAAAACTCTCACTCGCCGCGTGGTAATTTGTAATCTCGCCGTGCTTTTTGCGCGTGCGCGCGCACCTTGCGCGCATCACCCTTGCATTACGCCGTGTTAACTGGCCTTTTTTCGGCCGCGGAGTGATTCTATTTCGTCGGCTTTCTTTTTGTCGGTCTTTGAAAGCTTGAGAAAATTTGTTGGGAAATTTTTTTTTGCCCGCGTGGTCTATTCATAATTAATTTTCTATATTATGGAAAATTTTACTATAGATTCTCTGTAAAAAAATGCTGGATGAAATCTGTCATCACAATCAGACTGTTTTGATTGGTTGTTGTAGATTCAATTTTCAAGTTTATAAATATTTAAAACTGAATAATTAAAATAGTATAAGAAAAAATTCATGATCTTATTTATCAAATTTATATTATTATCGTTCAATTTAAACTCATCGACAGAAACTTTTAAATTGAAACTAACTTTATCATGTTCATAACCTCAAAAAAAATTATAAAATAATGAAAAAAAAATATGCGCGAAGCGCGTTAAATGTAGCTAGTAAAAAAAGCATTATTTTTATTAATGATAATTGTATTAATAAATCAGTTAAACAGCAAGGCTTGAATAATAATATTTTCATTTACACATTTTACTTTTACAAAAACAATGACGCTAATACGTTCTTTTCTTACTTTTCAGGTGAGTGACAGATGCAGTTTGTATACAAACCAGCACAGCAATATCACGTATGCAGTATATACATTCGTAAGCTACCAAACTCCAATCAATACGCAATTATCATTATTTCTTCCCACGATCGGGGCTAAAATTTTTGCCTCGATACAAGACAAATGAGAATCGAAAACCGAGGGCAGGCTAATTTTCCTCCTCGTGCGCTTACAGCGGGCCGTGCGAAATCGCGCACGAGGAGCGGCACGTGCGAGCCATTAGGAAATGATTTCGCAGTACCCAGTAACCTTTCGAACGTCACGGGTATATAGTATAGTATGTAAGAAGAAAGGCGGGAAGAAAACCAGTTGAGCGTGCTTGATCAGGCGTCTCACGCGCTCGTGCAACCGCCGGCTGAGTTCTCGCGAGAGAAAGCGTGTCTCTCTCGTGTTTCCTTTTTTCGGCAGTTTTCCTGCTTTCCCAGAACGCTCGAAACAACCGATGTGCATTCAAACAGAAGAGCATTTTTTTATAGATTTTTTTCTGGTACAATGAGAAAAATGGGGGTCTGAAGTGTCGGATGTATAAATGTAAATGGAAGTATATCTTTGTCGCAACGTTGAACGACTAATGCGACTATTTTTGCATGAATAAAGTGCTTTTGAAATGCAAAATTAGGTGCTAAATGAAATGACTCTTATTTTATAAGCAAAAAACCAGGTTAGTTTTTACGTAACTGCATTTCTGTAAATTGAAATTATTGTATAATCTACATTCTGCAATAAAACTCGTTTTTATCTTATAAGGTCGAATTATTGTAAAAGAATTTAAACCTTTGAGGTTAGGTTACTTGTGCGAATCACAATAATATCCTGAAGAATGTCCAAAAAATGTATTTTAATACAATCGTAGAACTAGCTATTAAATTACACTGCTAATAGACTTCCTTTTTTAGTTATGTTATTAAAATAGTCATATTATTAAACGAACCTAATACTAGTGCTACGGGGTAATTATAGATTAGATAGCTACGCAAAAAAAAGAATATCTCAACTCGCCAGTAAAACTATTTTGCCAGATTTTTTCATGCCCCATGTCAAAGATAGATGACCGTTCATAGTTTCATTCCCGGCTCTTCTTATACATACCCCAGAAACAACATTTTGCACTATTTTGAATGCATTACGCATTCCTCGTGCGACCCATTGAAACCAAAACGCTCTCTCTCTCTCTCGTATATATGCAGAACACCACAACACTTCTAAAAAAAAAAGAAGAAAAAAGGCGCAGGTGCTGAAAACAGTACTGCGAGTGCGCTCGCGCGAGAAACAGAAGAAGAAGCGCTGCTCGCTGCGACGCCTTCCCTGTTATTAGCGCCCGCAACTCTTCACAGACTCAGTAGACCGGCAATTAAATTCGCGGAAAGCGCGAAAAAACTGCAGGTGCACCGTTGCTTATTAGCGGCCGCTTTTTCAATATTTATGCGCATCCCAAACACGACAAATAACCGTAAAGGCGAGGGCGCTCGCTCACGAGAGAAAGAGAGAGAGCCGTAGTCGTTAAAATGTATATAGTGGACCGGACGAGAGAGTAAAGTCTCTATTTCGCACAGCCGCCTATGCTGCTCGAGTTTTTTTCTCAACGAAGCAGAGAGAAATATATTCGTGTGTATGTGTGTACGGACGGCAAGAGGTCGCTGACTGTAAACATACAGGTTCGGGATTCTTCGCATTGCTGCTTTTTGTTGTGTTGCGGCGTGTCTTTCGAAGGTTGAGTTTTGGAGAGAGAGGAGGCACAGCAGTTGCTCGAGAATGTCGAACACTACTGCTACTGGTTCGACGAAAATTGGCATAACACACGTCAGTTTCGTAATCAGGTAACGTTTCACCGAAACGAAAAATACTTTGCTAATTTGTAAAAAGTTACTTAATGAACAGGAATTTCATTTCAGCATGTGTGTGTTGTGTGTGTGTGTGTGTGTGTGTGTGTGTGTGTGTGTGTGTGTGTGTGTGTATATATATATATATACACACCGGGTGTTCGAAATGTTCCGGACCCCCCACTTATAACAAAAAGTAAGTACTTTGGAAAAAAATATTAAATACATAAGTTGTTCGGTTTTGAAGGTTGAACTAGGTCATCTCAGAGGTTAAATGACTATTTAGTAGCAGAAAGTCAAGAAATTCTAATGCAGAATTTAGCGCTGTTGCAGAATGCAGAATCACAACTGGGAGGCTCAATTTGAAAAAACTAAAGTTAACCTTCAAATAACCTTGAAAATCAAGGTCAATGTCAATTTAACATCACCATAAAGTTTGTCCTACAAAATCAAATTATTTAGTATTGGTCAGATACGATCAAAGTTCTTAATAATCGGGATTTCTTGGCTTTCTGCTTCTAGTCATTTAACCCCTAAATGACCTCTGTAGGTCATTTTGAGCTATAACGTGGATGCATATCCAGATGTAAAATTTTGTGCTCTTTCAGAACCCGAAATAAAAAATAGGGGTCCCTAGTTAAAAAACTGAAGATGACCTTCAAATGATCTTGAAAATGATAATCAATGACAAGTCTAAGGTCACCATTTAGTTCAACCTTCAAAACCGAACAACTTTTGTATTTAACATTTTTTTCCAACGTACTTACTTTTTGTTATAAATGGGGGGTCCGAAACATTTCGAACACCCGGTATATAGACAATGACAAAACATGAAAAGAGAGAGATAACGAAAGAAGAGAAGATTGGGGGGAAAGCAGAAGCCAAAGAAGAATTAACAATAACGATACAAGGAACAAGGGTAAGACTGGATGGAGAGGAATGGAGACTGGACGAGAAAACGTACAAAGTGGTACTTTTTTTTAGGAAAAGAACCGAGACAACGATGATGAGCAGATGAGCAAGGAAATATGAAGAAAGACAAGGTAAATATATTAATATTGAACATAGTGGGAGTAAAAAGAACACAGAAGGAATCTGTAAATATATAAGAAGCTTCGATGTAATAGGATTAAGGGAGAAGTGGCTAGAAGAAAAAGAAGAGGATTGGATAACAAAGAAGCTACAATGGTTCATAATAAAAAACATCCCGGCAATAAGGACTAAAAGAAGAGGAAGAGCAAAAGATGGGCTAGTAATAGTAGTGAGGAGAGTAATAGAAGTAATAGAAGAGGAGACAGAGACAAACCTCGAGGTAATGAATGAAATAGCGTCAGTGAGAACAAGAATTGAAGGAAATGAGATTACATGCATACACACATACATGAGAAGAAAACGAAAGGAAAACTGGCAGGAAATAGAAAGAATAGTAGGAGGCGATTTTAATGTCAGAACATCAGAGGGACGTAGGATAGATGAAGAGTACACAGATAGGAAAATTAAATTAAAGTAAGAAAAAATAAAATGATAAATGAGGGAGAAGATCTAATAAAGAAAATAAGGAAACACACATAGTAAACGAAGACACAATCTCAGACAAGGAAGGTGAGTGGACGTATACAGGGTGTTCCATAACTGCCGCATTCGGAGTGCAGTACGCGATAGAGCGGAAAATTCTAAGCCGAAGTCCAAATAAGTTTTGTGCTAAATACCTTAGATTTTCCGTAATTAATTAATGAAAATTGGTTGATCGAGCCAATCAGCGCGCGGCTCAAGCGGAACGCGGCGGAGACGGAGCGCGGAGTGGGGAGAGCGATATTTCTAAGTCAAATGGTTGGCATTTGATAATATCATTTTTTGGCAAAAAATGACTTATTACGTTTTTACGCCGATTTTACGTATTTTGTCCACCAAAAACGCTTGCCACTTATCTAGACTAGCGGAATATTTTTCCCGTATTTCTGATAGTACTAGGGTCCCAAAAAACTCGGTGCCGTAGGTGTGCCCCAAAAAAAATTTATTAATTTTTTTGACCCCAGTTGTTTCCACTTTTCTGGAGAGATGCACATATACACACTCGTTAATCCATTGTTTTCATTAAATCCGACTCCGAATCTGTGTTGTTGTTGGTTTTTGGGAGCCGGCTGTTAGGAATCTAGTCGCTGTTAATTTAAATTTCAACAGTCTATCTTCCAGTTACTGACTCCACCGAGAGAGGGAGCCGGTTCCCTTTTTGCGATGTTTGTTTCCACACGACCACATCTATAGCCAGTACGCTTTCATGGGTCGTGGATCTTGGGTCGGAAACAAAATTTTGCAATGTCTCTCAAAGTGTCAATCATGACAATAAAATATTGAGATCTTTTTGCTTTACATCAACAACCTTTTCATAGAAGAGTCACAAGTTATTATCACAAGATATTTATTATACATCGGAATTCCGGTACATAGCTGTTAAACAGCAATAATCGTTGGAGAAAAAAGAAAGGATACCGGAAATTTTAGAGGGAAATAGAGATAAAAGACAGAATAAAGAGAAGCAAGTAATAGTACCAAGAGAGAAAAAGAGAACATTTGGAAGAAAAATTGGAAGAAGATGGAGCCAGAAATGGAAGTGTTGCAGACAAAATATCAGAGATGGAATTGAGAATACAAAGAGAAATAGAGAGGAAAGTACAATGGCAAGAGAGAATGAGGAAAGAATTTTTGGAGCAGAAAGGCAATTATGATAAAGAGATAGAGAAGTTGAAGGAAAGAGTGGAGAAGATGGAGAAAAATATGGAAGTAAAAGAAAAGTTTCTAAGAGTGGAAGATATTGACAGAGAAAGGACTCTGATAATAAAAAGAGGATGGAAGTGGAACGGGGAGAAAGTTGGGACCTGGCTGGACGCACAAATTGGGAAGGAAGAATGGGAGACAAGGCCTATAGAGAATGGAATCGGGATGATGTGGCTGATCTTCAAGGAAACGTTTGTTTAACAGTACTTATGGAGAAAAGCAGAGAAGGCAGCGAAAGAAGGGATTTTCATTCTAGACGAAGTGCTAACACCGGCAGAGAGGAAAGAGAGATGGGAAGCTCAAAAGCAAAGAAGGAAGATGGTGTAAATCCAACCGGAAAAAGGTCTGTAGACATAAACGACATGAAGAATAAAGAAAATGAAGGGGAAAATAATAGAAAAAGGAAGAAAAAAGAAGATTAAAAAGAAGGGTAGAAGAGATACCAGCAGAACACTGAGACAAACAAACACGATATACATATTGACACATAACTACACAATTAAATAAGGAAATTGTTAAATACACCACACACAACACAGACAGGTAAACTCCTAAATCAATTTCCAAGATCTACCATCGTCCATATCCTCATCGCATATCGTTCGTAGTCCGGATGGTTTTTAACTTCAGCTGCTCTTGGTCAAAGGTAAGTACGCGTTTGAGGGCCTGACCACGAATACTGCAACGGCTAATAAGTTTCATATTTGAATAGCTGTTGTGCTTATCAATTTCCAATCTTTCTGTATTTTCAATTCACAGTGGTGAACAACTAGTGCGGCGTTCATTAGTCAAACGGAAAATTATTATAACGAATCATCCGCACCAAGCGGCACATCTCGTCTTTTTTTTAGTGCGTAATGCGACGTATTTTTAATTAGGCACGACCGCTTCTCAGGAGAGTCTTATATATTCACCAGAGTAAAAATTGTAACACATCATAATGTAAACATTTAGTGAATCAAAAATATTTTCCGTCAAGAATTAGTTCATTTGATGTGTTTCCTATGATGTATATATGTATGTCAGTATGTAATCAAGTTTATGGATTATCTCAAAGAATTTTTCATGGATCTCATCGAAATTTTGACCAATCACTCGTCTAATTATAAGAAGGACCCAGTTTCAATTTCAGGATGATCCATTAAATAACATATAAATGCGAGAACAAATAAAATTTGTGAAGAATAGATTTTTAAGCATACCGTGTACAAATAATTTTCAGTGTAAATCCAATATATGAATTTGCTAAAACAAATTAAAACAAAGCCTTTACATGTAAATCATTTTTCGCTTCGAGCAATATTTTACAATTTAACAGCGAAAAGCAGCTAAAA
The DNA here is from genome assembly GCA_036873485.1 of Torymus texanus. Taxonomy (NCBI): domain Eukaryota; kingdom Metazoa; phylum Arthropoda; class Insecta; order Hymenoptera; family Torymidae; genus Torymus; species Torymus texanus. The sequence continues at coordinate 14,103 of JAYJLV010069365.1, forward strand.
ACGTGAAATATGGATCATTTTCGGATATAACTTCACAGGATTTGACTTTAGGTAGAAACATTAAAATAAAAGTTGCAGATAATAATAATACAAAACTTTTCTCAATAGAACATTTTCTAGTACAATTAATTCTTGATGAGCTAAGCTCATAAAATCGATTTTAAACGGCTAAAAATGTAAAAAATGAACAATTTTGGGTTATAATATGACGTGGTTTGACTTTAGATAGAAACGTTAAATACAAAAGTTATAGATAACGATACGACAAAAGTTTTCTCTATTAAACTTTTTCTTGTACAATTAATTCCTGATGAGCTAAGCTTATGGCGAAAAATGTCAAAAATGAACAATTTTGGGCTATAACATGACGTGGTTTGACTTTAGACAAAAACGTAAATACAAAAGTTGTAGATAATGATATAAAAAAACTTTTCTTTGCTAAACATTTTCTTGTAATTAATTATTCATGATGAACTAAGCCTAAAAAATCGATTTCAAACGGCTAATAACGTCAGAAGTCAACGATTGTTGGCAATAACGGCACAGGATTTCAGTTTATACAAAAGTTGTAGATAATAAAACAAAATTTGTTATTATTATTAGTATTTGAAGTATTGCATTTTTTTCTCTAGTAAAAATATAAGATTATCCTGAGAAGTGCGGTCGTGTCTATAATGTAAAACCTTCGTTTTTACGTAGAGTGGGAGGTATAGTGCGACGAGCGAAGCGAGGAGCAGGGGGATTTGGCGCAGCCCCCTAGTTTTTTTTTAAGTATAGCTGTATAGAAAGTATAATGATCTTCTAAAAAAATATTTCAGATTCTACAATGGGTAATTGATAGGTAATTTAAATATTAAGACCGACTGAAGCGCAGAAACCTTTCCGAACTTAAATTTGATTTTTTATTCAGTGTTAAACAAAATATCTAGGAAAAAACGCTTTTTGAGGTCCTCCGTAATAATTTAAACGTATAAATAAAATGCCCGAAACGTCGAAAAATTAGATGAATTGGTATTTAATTATTCACACCTACATTGGCAGCTAGACTATTCGATTCATTTCTGATGTAAGACTCTTTCTGATGTATTCTTGAATAACATTCTGTATTTTCGACTCGCAGGAGCGAGCGGCCGGTGGTGCGTTCACCAACCACACCGAAAATAATTATATCGATCCGCCCGATTTGTACATGGACTTCTATGTTGTAGCATCTCCGGGATGTCAGTATAGATTGACTCCTGGGGTATCGAGTTCTAGAGAACGAGAAGCACCAGAAAGGGGAATTAGCAGTAATTCCCTTTTGTTATATCATACAAATATATCGAGTAAAGTAAATTATAATTTAATGTAATGTTCTTTTTTGTATTGTATTTTCTCAAGTATTCTGTCTAGTCCCTATTCGTAAGTAGAGAGTTGTTTATTGAGTGTTATATATATATATATATATATATATATACGTAGTTAGGTTACCAATGTAATTACATTATAAATTAAGTGTGTTAGACATTTTTAACATGGCAAAGTTTGATTTGTCTTTCTTTACATAGTTGAATAGAAAAGTAGCTATAGAATTTTCCCCAATTTGTTTTCATCAAATATTTGTTGTCTTGTTATTAAAGACAAAATACTTATAAAGCTTGTTATTTGTTATTTTCTTGTAGAGCAGTTTCGTGCTGCGCAAAAAAAGTTTTCGACAGAAGATGTTGAAAACTAGTTCAAAAGCATTTGAAGTCCACTATGGAAAAGGAATGTCTATATATACGTGCGTGTGTGTGTGTGTGTGTGTGTGTGTGTGTGTGTGTGTGTGTGTGTGTGTGTGTGTGTGTGTGTGTGTGTGT
>JAYJLV010069376.1:0-15936 GCA_036873485.1 Torymus texanus
CACTGATTGCACTTATAAATTTAACAATAAACTATAAAAACACTAACTAAATTAAAATTAAATAAAAATTCTATTTATAAACTATTATAACCGTTTTTGCTCTTTTCAGATTGACGATCTTCAAATAACTAACGAAAATCAGTTAATATTCTATTTTATTTATAATTTTATACATAAAATTATCGGTTATGTATGTGTTGACATATAAAACATTGTAAGTCATATATTCTTTTTTTTTTTAAATTGCATGAAATGTTAGCTAATAATATATATTTTATATGTTTCAGGAAGTAAAATCATTTTTAAAACTTTGGCGTAGACTTTCTCAGGCACCACTGGATGGATTTTCATCGGATAAAGCTTAAAATATTCGTTATACATTCAGCTCTACGCCAAAGCTCCAGTTCTTGGAATTTTTTGTCTAAGCATTTTTTAGTTTCAAAAACCATAAAAACTCAAAAAATTAACCAAAAAAATGGTTTTTTGCATTAAAAAAGATGATGTTAACATAGAATTTAAATTCCACTATGTAAGAATACAAACTTTATCTAGGTTGTGTAGTAAACAGCTGTCTTCTCACAACAGTAAAACATTCATTTGTGATCGATGTATAAATTATTTCATAACTAAAGAAAAGATATCAAATCACATGATTGATTGTGAAAAAATTAATCAGTGTAAAATCACCCTTCCAACTGAGAAAAACAACACTATAGAGCTTAAGAACTTTGGTTTTAAGAATCGTGTACCGTTCGTAATATACGTAGACTTTGAATGTATATTAGAGCCTCTGATTGACATGAACGAGCTTATAGAAGCTATAGAAAAGAGAGAAAAGAGGATGTATCTCCAGCCAAATGGTTTGTGCAGAGTCTTCACTCACTGGCAATAAAATTAAATGACTCATATAAAAATCCAAAGCCGATGAACAATCTAACATCACTCGAAAAAATTAAGTTTGATGGAGCACGTCTGTGCCATATTTGTGAGAAGCCATTTACTAAGGATGATAAGAAAGTACGTGACCATTGTCACTTCACGGGAAAGTGAGTAGTTCATTTTTTTTTATATTTTTCAAAGTCTTTATCATAACTAAAAATATTATTGCAGATATCGTGGACCTGCGCATAACAAACGCAACCTTAGCTTTCAAGATTCAAGAACGATCCCGATAGTATTTCACAATTTAAGTGGATATGATTCACATCTCTTGATTAGAGAAATAGCGACATGCTTCAAAGGACGAGTTTCGCTATTTCCACAAACAAAAGAGAAATATATATCGTTTACAAAGTTTGTGGAAGGTACCAATATTAATTTGAGATTTATCGACTTCTTCAAATTCATGGCCTCGTCTCTGGATAAGTTATCCTCGTATTTGGAGAAACTCTATACTTTGGAGTGTCCGTTTAAGCAAGATGGATTCACTGACGAACAGATTACACTCTTAAAAATAAAATGAGTATTTCCATATGACTATGTCTCGTCATTTGAAAAGCTAAAAGAACCAAATCTTCCATCGAAGGACGAGTTCTTTAGCAGTTGTAAGACGGCAAATTTTAATCCCCAACTACCGCGTTATTATACTCGCCTGGAGGGCACGTTCTCCAACTCGACTCCTAGGTGTTTCCTGACACGCTCTCGTTGATATGCACGTGACCGAAATTTACTTTAAAGGGGCGCCAGGTCGCGGCACGATTCTTAATGGCTGGCTCTCGCGGCGGCACGATTCTCCTCTTCTGGCGTGGATTGTCACGGGATGACCTGGGTACGGTCGCAACCCGCGGCGAAGCAGTACCTGATATTCCTATTCGAAACAAAGACTTCGTACGACTACGGTGGACACGCGCACAAAGGAATTCGACACACAACAGAAAATAAAACAAGGTTAATACTCGCACTGTGGCACGCTCTAGACTTTATTCCGCTCAAAATCCATTACATCGGGTCCCGACACATTTCTCTCGTACGCTTCCCGCTGGTCTCGCCAAAGTGGCCGCTCACCACAAATCTCCGAGTCACGCGCGGTTATCGTTATCGCACACAGAAATTTCTCGCACAAAATTCACACACACTCGCCGCGGGAGAAATGACACGACGCAGGCGTGGCGATCGCCGGCGCACGGCTATCGCCTTGCCTCGCGGGGGCAACCTGAAAATAAAACTGGAAAGGCATAAGAGTGGGAGACTAAAGTAATTGCCAGCCGACGAAAGCAATATAAATCTTACCGCACTTCAAACTCGCTCGCACGCTCCGTTGCCTCCTATCTCCGGCACCTCTCTACCTCGCTACTCTACTCGACAACTACGTGTTACTACTTCTCTCGACTCCCTATCTCTCAAAAAGAAAATGGTTTTAGTGATACTCTAATTCGCTTTGCTGCACGACTGTTTTCGATCAGCGTTCAGATACGAGTGAACGAGCATGTCGCGCTCGTTTCGGCACTTCCTTCTTCTTCCTCAATTGGTCACTCGCGCTGTCCCTCTTGCTCTTATTATTTTCGTACATCACGTAGTCCTTCTTCGTCCTTAATTATTACATCAAGATCGCGGATGGCACTAGGTTCCGGCGCCTGAACCTATCGCGGCCGAGAAGAAGCCCGCGCGGCACCCTGATTGGCTTGGCGATCTGTATTTAGAAAGCTAGGTGACGTTTGGTGGCAACCGATCTACCAGCTGCTACGCGCGCGCCGTTTGAATCGGCGATCATTCAGCTCAGTGGGGGCACGCCTTTATTCTCCTGCCACCCTGCCTAGCTACGGCACTGCTACGAAAATTGCATTCGCCCTCTCCCACTCGCTTTGGCACTGTAGCGCGCAGGCTACCGCTGGCCTTCTCTCTCACTGTCTCACTCACTCCGGTATAATAGCACGCAGGCTACCGCTTGCCTTCTCTCTCGCTCTCACACTCACTCCATTACCCCTATGCCGTACGGCACATGCAGCGCGCAGGCTGCTTTCGCACATGGCACGCACTCTCTCTCCCAGCGCCGCTGTGCTGTCTCACTCACTCTGCCGCGCCGCTGCGCTCTCTCTCTCTCTCTAGGTCGGGAGGGTGGTTCCACCGGCTCTCAAGCTTCCAGCCTAAGGGCCCATGTCTCACATGGCGCTCTATGAGCCAGCAGTCGCTTTTCCTATAGACGGCGCTTATCCTAACCTCCAAGGCCGGGGAAACCCATCTACCATCAAGGGGCAGATCTTGGTTGTCGTTTTCGTCGTGTCCACCAGCTTCATTTTTATTCCATCATAACCTCAGCTGATCATCACTTCATCACAGTACTGCACTGCACCTGCACTTAGCTGCAAGCCGGCGCGGGTCTCTTACAGCTACGGCTCTTCAAGCAACGTAACGACATAAAATTTGGAACTTCTGCTGGTCAACCACTAGCAGATAGAAAGCTGTCAAAGACGTCACCTTTCCAGACTGTGTGACTTGTTGTGGAGCATGGACACCTGTGCAGTGTGCGGAGAAACATCGAAAGTGAAGCTGAAGCTATGCTCCGAGTGTCGCCGGCTGCGCACGCAAAATGCTCTGTAAAGAAGAAAGACATGCCGTGTGACACATGCAGGAGTGAGGAGCAGCGACAAGCATTAGCAGAGACGTCAAAACCTATCGACAAGCCGGAGAGCAAGCAGGTGAGCACGCGCGCGTCGTCTTCGCAATGGCGCGCGCAGAACTCTTCTCTCATTCCCACCTCCCACCAACGCGCGCCTCTTGGCTCATCAACGCCGGCTGCTATGCTTTCCTCGCGAAACAGCAGTACGTGCGCGCTGCGCACGCTCTTCGGAAAGCTGGCTAAGACTACTGGACCGGCTGCCGGGGCGAAGGGGCAAGGAGCGCCAGAGAGAGGTGCCAAGCAGGTCAACATCCTGCAGGAGCCGAAACCTACGAAGAAAAACAGCGTCAAATGGGTCGATAGTACTCGGAAGCCGTCAACAGCGGACTCAAATGTAGTCGTAGAGAAGGAGGATGATGCATCGGCAACAACGAATGCGTTAACTACGCAATCTCCGTTTACCATCCTGGCATAGCTGCGGAGCGAACATTACCTTCTGCCAGCCATCAACCTGGAACGCACCAAGCTCATCTCCTACTACATCGAGATATCAGCGCCAATAACACCACCAACAACAACATTAGCAATACCACCAGCAACAATTTGACTACTACGTTACTCCCACCTATAACGGCTGCAACAAGCTCTACTTTTCTCTCGCCGCATCTGAACGGGATGAATCTTGGCGAGGGACAACCTTCCATGATGACGCCGGTAGAAGAAGAACTAGCGAGAGAACTTGTGAAACTATCAGGTATAACAAATGTTATGATACCGGTCAGCACGCTGGAGTTTTTGTTTCAGCGATTCGATATGGTCGAGAGGCAGCTTGAGGTAATAAAGTCTCTCAAGAGTCGGAGCCCAGTGTAACCTGGCTTCTCTGCTGCACTAGCAGGTGCGGATACCTCCGATAGCGAGAAGCTAGCTGCGAGGGTCTCCGCTCTGGAAAAAGCATAGATATGCAAAATTCTCTCCTACACAAACTAAATGAGAACTTCAAGCTGCTTCTCGATGACAATATTGCTCTTAAGGAGGCCCTAAATAACGTGCAAAAAGATTCCACGATTTCCCAGGGTGCTGGTCGGGTGATCTCGCTGGACAGTGTTCCGATTGATTCAAACGCCGAGTCGGAAGCCACTCGCTTCCCGCCAGGTCCCGGGTCCCGGTATGCGCGAGCTGGGGACAGCGGTGCTGAGTGCTGCGAATTAATAATTAATGGTATTTTAGATAAAAATTGCGAAGTCTCCCAAGATATATTAAATGATGTTTCGCATGCAGTACTCGCTACCGTTCTTCCCACTTTCGAGAGAAGAAATCTGGTTCACTCTCGGGTCCTGTGGTCCCGTGACTTTGGTGCGAGGTGAGGCAGTGAGGTAGAGGGAGGCTCAGGATCGCGACCACGCGCGCTACCTTCTTGTATCGTCAGACTCGCCAACCCAAGCCTCGTCAGGGATGTTATGCGAGCCAAACGCGCGCTCGAGAACAACTATCTCACCACCAATAACATCAAGCCCGAATTGCTTGGTGCGGAGGCTGCCTCCTGTGTGCCCAAGCAGAAAATATTCATAAACGAGATGTTGCCCCAGGAAAAATTTTTAACTTTCAAAAACTTGAGGCCCATCGCACAGGAGCTTGGCTTCAAGTATGTTTGGCACGCCGGGGGCAGGTTCTTAGCCAGGCGGGAAAGTGGTGAGCGCGCGCATGCTTTTGCATCTGCTGCCGATTTTCAAGCCATTCTAGCATCGTTTCAATGTGCTCATAGTCAACGTCTTCCCAATACAGAAACAAATGTTAGAAAAAAGAAGGGGGAAGCAGCACATGCTGGTGGATCGGCGCGGACGTCATGACTGGGTTCAGTTGCCACCGTCGGGGCAGAGGGTGGGAATTCCTTTAAGGCGGGTTTTCTAAACATAAACTCGCTTAGGTTCCGCATTGAGAAGTTTCGTATGCTTCTGGCTGAAAATCCCCCCTACCACGTGTTTGGGATAGCGGAATCGTGGTTGGGCCCGGTTGTAGACGACAGTTTCATCCAGATAAAAGGCTACTCTATCATAAGGCAAGACCGCAACATCAATGGAGGTGGCGTTGCTTTGTATGTGCGCAATGACTTCAAGGTTACTATACTTATTCGAATACTCGGTCCCAGGAAAACCTGGTATCCCTGAGTATCTATTTTGCAGTGTACAACAGAACGACTCCCCTCCAATTTGACACGGACATGTTCACCATACTCTGGGATCTGAATGAAGAATATAGCCACAAAGTTATAATGGGAGATCTGAATGCAGATATGTCGTCGAAAACAGAGAGTGGCGCAAAAACAGTTCGAAGCTTCGCAGATGAGCTCTCTCTTCAGATTGTGCAACACGGCCCTACACACCCCCAACCAACTCCTCACAGATGGATTGTCGACATATTTACAGATGACGATGACGTAATAATTGACTCCAAGAATGAGTGGCAACCTAGTTCCGGCAAGCACAGCATCATCGATGTTACCATCAACATCTTTGTACCAGTCCCTGTGAGAGACTCTTTTTCGTTTCATGATTTTAATGGTGTATGTCCTACTTCTCTCAATAGGATGCTGTCATGCTGTGACTGGGAGGCCATGAATTCTATAGAATCTGATCTGGAAGGAGCCGTAAATAACTTGAACACTAATCTAAACATAGTTAATGATAAATTGGCACCCTTAAAGACAGTTAGTCCTAACAAAAAAGATATGCTCTTTGGTTTGGGCCCCAGTTGAAGCAACTCATCGATAAACGAAATGCCACGCACAGGCGATACATACGCACAGGGCGAGCAGATTTACTCGATGAGTTTCTTCGGCTCAGCAATGGGGTCGACGAGCGTGTAAGTCGAGAGCGTAATTCCTTCATACATAATCATCTTGCACACGCTCTCGATGAAAATAAAAACATCTGGAAGGAAATGCGTAACCTCGGCCTCTTGCCTCAGCGAAAAGAGGATGATCTTCATGGTTTTACACCGGGGGAGCTAAACGCTCACTTCTCGGGGATTTCTGTCTCTCCCCTTGAGAACATAGATGAAGCAATGGACACTATACGATCTGCAAGCGAGGAGAGTTTTGTCTTTAAGGTACTAGTACCGCCTAGAGCGGTGAAAAAAACAAGAAATTTAAATATTTTTTTCTCAGCTTCTTTATTAGATATCATTACAAATTTTTTTATATTATCATTTTAGTCTTCAAGTTTACAAATAATTTTTTTTTAATTTCTAGTTTCATCTCCAGAGGGCGTCAAAGTTGGCGTTAAAAAGAAGCCGTGCCTCATTACGGACAGTTAATCTCAGGATTGGTAAATCTGAAACAAGAAATTCCAAAGAGGTTTTAAAGAGGAAGTTCTCTTATATAGGAATTTACCACCTTATGGAAAACACTTTTTTTGATGATTTTTTTCTGATCAAAAAAGTTTTTGGTAGGGAAATAAAGGTGAAAAAAAGGTCGATTTTTGAAACTTTTTTTCAAAAGTCGACCAATTTTTTTTCGATCGTTTTTTTACATAAGGTGGTGAATTCCTATATAAGAGGACTTCCTCTTTAATAACTCTTTGGAATTTCTTGTTTCAGATTTACCAAACCTGAGATTAACTGTCCGCAATGAGGCACGGCTTTGTTTATAAACGACAACTTTGACACCCTCTGGAGATGAAACTACAAATTAAAAAAAATTTTTTAAACTTGAAGACTAAAATGATAATATAAAAAAAAAATTTGTAATGATATCTAATAAAGAAGTTGAGAAAAAAATATTTAAATTTCCTGTTCTTTTTTCACCGCTCTAGGCGGTACTAGTAGCTTAAACCGATAAACCTTACTGATGTAGTCCTTGCTATTTTCCACTTTTCCTCGCAGGCGAGAGGGACGGATGAGATTCCCCATAAGATAATAGTGAAAGCTCTTCCGGCTATTGGTGATTATTTAGTACAAATCTATAATTCCTCTTTCGCCCAGGGAATCTTTCCGAGTTCTTGGAAGCAGGCACAGGTAATAGCACTTAAAAAAGTTGTAGCACGATCAACAGTATCGGACTTCCGTCTAATAGCGCTGCTTTGTTTTTTATCCAAAGTTCTCGAAAAGATCGCCCACACCCAAATCACGGAGTACCTAAATAGAAATAATCTCCTTGATCCCTTCCAGGCCGGATTTAGGAGACATCACAGCACGCAGACTGCCCTTATCAAATTAACCGATGACATATGCATGGCTATTGACAAGAAGAAGGTGACTTTGTTTCTGCTGTTTGACTTTAGCAAAGCCTTCGACACTATTTCCCCAACGAAACTACTAAACAAACTAAGAGCACTGGGATTCTCATGGACGGGGCTTTTGTGAACTAAATCGTACTTGCAAGGTCGCTTCCAGTCCGTACTTTCAAAAAGTGGCTGATCATCTGACAGGCTCGAAACAAACCTGGGAGTCCCACAAGGTTCCGTTCTGGGGCCACTGCTCTTCTGCCTTTACGTAAATGACCTACGCGACATACTAAACGGACGAACAGTAAACCACATTTTTTATGCAGACGACCTGCAGATATATCTGCATACCACAAAAGATAAAATTCTAGAGGGGATATCTCGGTTGACCGTAGTTACACAACTGATATCTGAATGGGCGGAGGACTCCGGCCTGCGTCTCAATGCTGGCTAAACCAAGGCAATTATTTTTGGCTCAAGAAAAATAGAAATGGTTGTAACGAAATGGGCCTGCCTGGCATCGGTGTTACTCTTGATTCTAAATTAACGTGGAAACCGCACGTCGATAAAGCAACGAAAGAAGTCAACAAGACCTTATATAGTCTGCGGTTTATTAGGGCCTGTACCACCGAGACTCTCCGCAGGAGGTTAGTCGAGACCCTAGTGCAGCCTCATCTTGACTACTGCACGGTGGTATGCTTAGATGCAACATCTGAACTGCGTTCCGACTACAACGGCTAAGCAATGCATCTGTGAGATACATTTTTGGGGTCAGGAGGGACGAGCATATCAGCCCTTACAGGAGACGTCTGAGCTGGCTCCGCTCGGATTCTCGTAGGTCTTACTTTGCAGCGCTTTTGATGTATAAAATCACACGTCTACGAGAGCCGAATTATCTAGCTGCATTTTTCTCGGAGTACAAGCCCCGGCGTCCCTGCAGGGGAGTTCCGCAGGAACTTAATATCCCAAAAGCAAGCACTAAGACTGGTGAAAAAGCTTTCCAAATCCAAATTGCTCGTTTATGGAACTCTCTTCCCTCCTCCCTGCGCTATCTACCATCGTACCAAGCATTTAAGAGGGCGATACGCAACCACTTTCTCGGTCTCGATCCTTAGCCCTTCCAATGGAAAGACGGCAGCGAAAGAAGCTACTGACTGACTCCCATACTCTAGTATCTAAGCACTGAGACCTATCATGCCGGTCCATGAATAGTATGTAAATCGATGACTGAATTATGCATCGAATTTTATATAAGAATTTTATATTAGGTATTAAGAAGTATTTTACAGGTATTCTACAAAAATTAAAATTTTTATTTTATTAGTCGTTATTACCAAAGAGTATTATTATAACAGTAAGGCAGCATTTTATCTGTAGTATTTTGTGTCTATGAGTATTTATATATAAATGTTATGACTGGTTGTATCGACACCCTAGTAGTCTTCATGTATTGTTATATCTCACTATCATCCGAATTAATGCCTTACTTGATTAATTCATGTATATTATAATTTTTGCTCAATCAAATAAACTATATCTATCTATCTATCTATCCCTCTCTCTTAATCCTATACGCAGCGCCGCTGCACTCTCTCTCTCTCTCTCTCACTCATACAGCTCAGTTCGCCTCGTGACTGCCGGCCTCGTGGCCGTCGTACAGCCTGTTCGCGCTCCCGCTCGTGTTGTGTGTATTTGTGTAGGTGTCGCAGTGTCCGTATAGTGTTGTGTATATGTGTATCAGTGTCTTGTATGTGTGTGTGTGTTGCGTGGGCGGCTGCTGGTGGCGTCGTTGGCGGTGGCAGAACGGTGTCGTCTTTTTCCGTCGGCTACAGCAACATGGCGGCCGAGCGTACGTGGGCGCGCTCACACCCGGCGTACAGTACTTATTTGCCGTGTGCGTCGTCTGTGAGCGACGCGAGCATGTGACTCGGCGTTCTTCGCTTCATCGTCGGCCTGCTCTTCCCTGCTCTTCTTTTGCGATCTCTTCCTGGGCTTCGTCATCAGCAACTCGGCGGTATAGCTGTGCGTGTGTGTGTCAGCTGCTGTCTTCCGCGGGTACCTCGGCAAACAAGAATATCTGGGGTTAGCTATGTGGGTGTGTGCACGCACATAGCTCGGTGTAAGCGGAGAGCGAGAGCCGTCGCCTGCCATTGAGCTCCCCAGGTGATGCACGCAAGTTGCATCACAGCTATATGGCCAAATTTGTGGCAGTTAAAGCACTGTGTAATCGAGATGTGATTAGCACACCGACAAGATTCCGTATCAAAATAGGCTCTAGTAGTTTTACAGAGGGCATATCTACAATCCGGCGGCATTTCAACGATACATGAGCGGGATTTTCGGCCGTCACGTACCGGAAAGAGATAAATGAGTTTAAAACTATCGGCGGAAATGTTTCCGGAACATATTACGTATGTTTTATTGCGGATTATGTTGTTATATAGTGCAGTGTTGATGGTTAGATGGCGTTACAAGCACATTCTATATCACGTCGGTATTCATTAAATAAAAAAGAAAATATACCGCATTATACAAAATGAAGAGAACATAGCCCCAAGTGTTTTCTAACACTCTACCCCCCTGCTAAGTTACAAGCCGAAATATCTATTCTTCTTTGCGTGAACTTTGAACGAAATTTCGCTTGAGCTTGGCCGTATGCGAGTATACCTATATATTGGGTATAGCCGGCCTCGTCAGCTGCTGAGCTGCGTGAGTCGGTCGTCGGAGTCCGGCGCTATATATACGATAATACGACGCGGCGCGGTGTTGCCCGGTGTGGTGTTGCCCGACGCTGTGTTTGTGCCGTCATGCATTGTGCTACGCGGCGGGCGCGGTGTTGCACGGCCTTGAGGCCGGATAATACATGTCGTCGCGATTCGTGACGTGACGTTGGCGCTGTGATGCTGTCTAACCTGTTTTAGTCCGGCGGGCGCGGAGCAGCAGCCACGAGTCCACGATCACCCACAGTGAGAGTGATTCGCCAGACGGCCCGGGTTCACCGTTGGCAGTGGCTTCGGTAGCAGCAGCAGCAGTAGTAGTGGCTCGAAGATGGGCAACAATGTCACGAGCTCGAACAAGAAGGTGGACGCCGTGGAGATCGTCAAGGAGTTCCTCGAGCAGGCCAAGGAGGAGTTCGAGGAGAAATGGAAGTAAAACCCGACCAATACCGCGGCCCTCGAGGACTTTGATAGGATCAAGACCCTAGGTGCGGGATCCTTCGGACGAGTCATGATAGTCCAGCACAAGCCCACCAAGGAGTACTTTGCCATGGAGATCTCTCACAAGCAGAAGGTCATCAAGCTCAAGCAGGTGGAGCATACACTCAATGAAAAGAGGAACCTGCAGGTGATAAACTTTCCTTGTCTCTCTGTGCTATTACTTCAAGGACAACTGAAATATCTATATGGTGCTTGAATATGTGCCCGGCGGTGAAATGTTCAGTGACCTGAGGAAGGTGAGCGCAGATTCTCAGAGCCTGACTCATGGTTCAACGCAGCACAGATTGTACTGGTATTTCAATACCTGCACTACCTCGATCTCATCTACAGAGATCTGAAGCCCGAGAATCTACTGATGGGCTCGCAGGGCTACCTCAAGGCCACATACTTTGGCTTTGACAAGAGAGTCAAGGGCAAGACATGGGCTCTCTGTGGAACACACCCGAGTACCTTGCTTCAGAGATCATTCTGATGTTGGATTATTGTAGCAAGGCAGTGGACTGATGCGCTCTGGGTGTCCATGAGATGGCAGCTGGCTATCCGCCTTTCTTTGTAGACCAGCCCATACGAAGAACATAACGTAACCTTCTGCGGATGGATTTGATCTGAAGACTGGAGTCAACGACATCAAGGGACACAAGAAAATAAATAAAAAGTGTGAGATGGGGAATGCAGCCATCATCATCAGAGTCACCATTGGAGACAAGAGCAACAGCAGCAGCAGAGCAAAATATTTAAAATACTACAGGATCATACAAGAACCAGTCGGATGTTCTTCATATTTCCATGATTACTGCTCTGAATCTGGAAATGAAGTGTGTACGAAAGACACTGGACACTAAGTGGGGAAATAGTAGGGGTAGCAGGGATAGCTCCTCCCATTACCATTCAACAGCTCCTATGCTTCAAATTGTATCCATAGGTATGTAAATAATTGCACAAAACCCTACATATTAACTATACACATACATATAATATTCAATGTCACATCCCCCTCCTCCTTCCCTGAGCGTATTTCTTAACACGCTTTTCCTCTCTGCTACAATTTTGATCTTACACTAATTACTTTATGTCAGCCTAGGGTGAAGTGCTCCAAATGATGACCACATGACATCAAAATCTTCTGACAACAAATCTGGTTTTCTCGATGCTGCGTCTACTGCTGCTACTACATGGATGAGGTGGTCTCGATACTGCTTCTCCTGCTACTACTTCAAGGATGAGGTATTCTCGATGCTGCTCTTACTGCTGCTACTACAAGGATGACACCTACTATTCAGGGCTAACAATTGCCCTATATAGGTTTATATATATGGCAACGTGTAGCCTACACTGTAAGTATGGGCTACCTACATAGAATATAAGCGAATAGGGTAGATGAAATGAAAATATGTCAAATTCTGCTAAGCAATTTCATTGAATTTTAAATTCCATAGTGTAGTTCATTATATTTTTATAGTTAATTCCAAACTTAAACTAATAATTATATATTTTGATATTTTAAAACACATTGACATAAACGTTTTTGCATTAGTAGTTTATAAAAAGAAAAGAGAAAGAAATCATGTTTTTGTCATTTGAAAGATATTAGGCCCTTAATCTTTATATAAGTAGATGTCATTGGTTAATATGTCCTGTAAGTTAATTTTTCCTGGAAATCAATTCAACTTTACAGGAAAATGTAAAGCTAACCATCTCATATGGATCTATAAAAAATACATTGACACAATCAGGCTTTGAAGCCCATATAGCATACTAATCAGATTCAAAATTGCATTGATTTCCAGGAAAAACTTAATGAAATTGTTTGATGGCTCATAACCATGTAAGAGATTTCACCAAGATCATAACTATGTAATATCAACAATGTGTTATTTTAGATTTTTATTATATGAGAGACTGTTTTCTGAAATTTTGAGTATTTGCTGGAGTGATGAAATTAGAAGTGAAAATTAAACGTGTTAGATGTGAAGGTACATCTGAAAAGATTTGTAAGTGTTATAGTATAAGCGTGCAGCGATAATTTTTCTGAATGTCAAATGTAACTGCAGTAGATATTCGGACCAATAATGTGCATCATTAAGATTTACACGAACAAATATTTCCTGTAATGCAAACCATCTCAAACGGATCAATGAAAGATACATTATCAGACTAGGGCTTTGAAACCCATATACTGTAATAATGAGATTCAAAATAACATTACCTTCGAGCAAAATTTAACTTATAGCACATGTTAAAGTATTTATCGTGTGCTTATCAGTGTGAGATGGTTGGCTTTACAGGTAATGTTTATTCGTGTGCTTGCATAAGATATGAAGCTAGTTCAAATTCAGAAAGCTTTATTCATGTTCTGGACTAGCATCATATCAGATGCAAGGGTACGAATAAACATTGCCTGTAAAGTCAACCATCTCACAATGATAAACACACGATAATACTTTAAATTGTGCTATAAGTTAAATTTTCCTCGAAGGTAATGATTTTGAATCTCATTATTATAGTATATGGGTTTCAAAGCCCGAGTATGATAATGTATCTTTCATTGATCCGTATGAGATGGGTGTATTACAGATGATGCACATTATCGGTCCGAATATCTACATTTAGTTCAATGCAGTGTTTCTGTCTTGAACTGCAGTTATATATAGTTGCAGAACTATAGTTAGTTATATTTTTAATGTTTTTATAGATTTTATACGTACTAATATTTTAAATTGTTCTTTTAGGTAATTTTATGCAGATGATTTTATAGCTGTAAGACCCCTTTAAGGGGATGCCATACTCGATTTCAGGCAAAAAACTGCCTTACCATATGAGTGTATTGATAACGTTAGAGAATTCCACCGTCAGATGGCGCGGGCGCGTGCGCCGTGTGTATGTGTGAGCATCCGAGCATAAAATCCCTACTGAGAAAACTCAGCTAATTATCGACTGATAATCCGATGAAAATACGGTAACAATTATACCAAAACGTCACCTGATTCGCTAATCCTCTTGATTCACTCTCTTGAATATTCTGTTAAATATTTCATCTTGAATATCTTTTTGAGTACTTCCGCTTGAATATTTTTTTATTTTTATTTATTTTATTTTGACCAGAGTATCATTATGAATATTTTACTTTGACTATCCTCCTTGGCATATTGTCCTCTTGACTACCCTTTTATGTATTTTATCTTGAATATCCTCTTGGGTTTTATCTTCTCAGGTATACTCTTGGGTATTTTATTCTCTTGACTATCCCCTTGGGTATTTTATCCTCTTGACCATCCTCTTAGATATTTTATCCTGAATATTCTCTTGGGTATTTTATCTTCTTGACTATCCTCTTGGGTATTTTATTCTCTTGACTATCCTCTTGACTATCCTCTTGACTATCCACTTGACTATCCACTTGATTATCCTCTTGACTATCCTCTTGGATATTATTACCTCTTGAGTATATGCTCTTGATTCTTCTTTTAAATATTTACTGATCCAATCTTAAGCACGGTTCTCTAGCTCTCTAGAGTGGTTCATTGATGCACATTTACAGAAGTTCAAGATAAATCTAAGGGCATGCGTCTCCAGAATCTGTTAATAAATAAATACTACATTGAATTAAATACCACATTGAATGATGAATACAACTGCCAAATCTGACAGGTGCATTTATATTATAGGAACAGGACGATTTTTCTGTTCAAGTTTTTAATTTTAGTCCATATAATTAAATAATTTTTCTGTCATAAAAGATAGCATGATTAATTAATAAATCTGGGAATGTGTCAGAATCATGAAAAAAGTTGCGTATAACCTCTAAAAGTCAATTAGTTATAGTAGTTAATGGATAGCAACTTTATTATTCATTAACTACTAGAATGAAATTGGCTTTTACAGATAATTAATTTTTCATAATTGTGACATGCTATTAGATTTATTGCTCAACCATGTCCTCTCAAATTATATATTCGATGCCTTGCATATTCTGAACATGGTGGTTGTAGCAGGTCTATAGATCTATAGATCTATATATTTATGGGAGATGTTTGACTTCCCATGAAAAAAGTGTTTAGTGGTGTCTGCTCAGAACACTGCTCACATAAGCAAAGATCATAACCATGTAATTTCAACAATTTGTTTTCTTAGATTATTATGATGTCAGAGACTGTTTTCTTAAATTCTAATTATTTGCTGGAGTGAATAAGTTTAGGGCTGAAAATTAAATGTGTTAGATGTAAAGGTAAATCTGAAAAGATTTTAAAGTGTTAAATCATAAGCATGCAGCGACGGTTTTCACTGAATGTCAAATGTAACTGCAGTTCAAGACAGAAACACTGCATTCAACTAAATATAGCTATTCGGACCAATAATGTGCATCATCAAGGTTTATACGAACAAACATTACCTGTAATGCAACCATCTCATACGGATCAATGAAAGATACATTATCACACTCGGGCTTTGAAACCCATATTCTATAATAATGAGATTCAAAATAGCATTACCTTCGAGCAAAATTTCACTTATAACACATATTAAAGTATTTATCGTGTGTTTATCATTGTGAGATGGTTGACTTTACAGGCAATGTTTATTCATGTGCTTGCATAAGATATGAAGCTAGTTCAGCTTCAGAACACGATTGAAGCTGTCTCTTCTGCAAAGCCTTATGTGAGATGACTGGCTTTGCAGAAGAGAAAGCTTTAATATGTGCTATAAGTGATAAATGATATTTTGAGTAAATAGCCTTTAAACTTCATGTTGTTAAAATCACTAAAATCAATTGTTTTCATCTCCTCAATTTTTTCTCCTTCCTAAAACATATAAAATACATATAATTAGTAAATATTTTATGTAATTTGAAAAAAATAATATGTGGCTTTGTTAAATATATCGAATTATGGGTTTGTTCAATAAACCTCTTTTATTTGTAACGAAACAATGATGAACTTTATTA
>JAYJLV010069387.1:0-15936 GCA_036873485.1 Torymus texanus
CAAGATCTCCAATAAAGTATTGTTCATGTAAAATACTGAATAAAAATATTTGGAAAAAAAAAATTGTATAAAGTAAAAGTGGGGGGGTTGGCGCGCGAAGCGCGCAGGGGGGCGAAGCCCCCCTAGTATATATAGATACCATATACTCGTGTTATCGGCTGCAAATATTTTTGAAAAGTATTACGCGCGGAATTCATCATACTTAATTTTATTTATCGTTGAACGATAACGGTAATACCTTTCCGATACGTATTTTTCTTTTTTTTTTACCGTTCGTTCATTCGTGGGTAGAAGTGCATCAAAGGTATTAAATTCTCGCTTACTGCGCCGAGACGTGTATAAACATTTTTCGATAAAGTGAAATATACGTATATATGTACATGTATATAACCGAAAGTACAGAAAATCTTCTGAAATTGCTATGATAGTAAAAAAAATGTATCACGAACTTCATTTTAAACACCGATGAGAAATAATATCGTTCTTGAGAACGAGAACGAGAGAGAAAGAGAAATTCATTTTTGCAAAAGCTCATTCTAACGCTACTTTATATGGTACACGCGGGTAATTTCGTTCCCTAGGTAGAATATATTTTTTCTTTTTCTTTTTTTTCAAAAGATTCTTCATGCGGAAAATAAG
Source organism: Torymus texanus (assembly GCA_036873485.1). Lineage (NCBI taxonomy): Eukaryota > Metazoa > Arthropoda > Insecta > Hymenoptera > Torymidae > Torymus > Torymus texanus. Next base: position 640 of record JAYJLV010069387.1, read on the forward strand.
ATATTCAGGTTGGATTTTTCCATTGTCGTTTTCAATTAAGAAGTAACAAGGTTCGAAGGTTCTTTTTAGCATATTATAAAAGTAATCGTCGTGTAATTAATTTCAGTATATAATGAACGTATTCCACAAAATAAAATTTACCCGAAATAAATTAAAGCAAATCATATAAAAAGATTTATCATTATCGCATGATGATTCGGATTACATATAGGCAAACGAGATTCGAGAAATCCTTTAAAGACGTGACGACGACGACGACGCTCACCTCATATTTAAACATCGATTTTGGCCTCCATATATATATATATATATATAACCATGGCATCGTACACGTGCCTTGGAAACTTAACTTCAGGCGTTCCAGTTTTATATACGTATAACATCGGCAACATTCATAATGAACTGTTCATCCGCGATCTTGGAACTTCACTTTTCACATCGAAAAATCTCGTTGCACACAGCGCGGCTTTAATAAAATTAATTAACTTGTGAGCAGGCAATTATTTTTCGATGAACAGTTTTACAAAGTTTCAGAAAAGTTTAATCCTTTGAAAATCGCATCAGCGATTAAATTACATCACTAGATTATAATTAAGTATAGAAATTGGTCGGTGTATTCTAATTTTATTAATTTTTTTTTCTCTTAAACTTTTTTACACTGCTAGAATATACGCGTATACGCGTGTTAATCGGTCACAACTCCAATTATCAAAATGAAAAAAAAAAAAAAAAAAAATGGTAACTTTTCCGAGTTAAAGTTATAATTTACCCTCAATTTACCCATATTCCCATACAACAACCCAAACCCAAAATTCAATATCCTTAAAAAATCCATTCATCCTGATTTTTCTCCAGCACACTTACACACCTTCGATACAACCAGCATCCGCTTCTCTTATTGACCGGCGCTGACGTCACACACTCCCTCGGCGTCCGAAAAACCGGCCTCCTTCCTCTATATATGTAAAACCTCGTCTCTCTCTCTCTCTCTCTGCACAGTATACGCATGCAAAGCAAAAGTGCATCGCAGGTTGGCTTGCGCGCCGCGGGATATAACGCGCGCGCGCTCGCTCGCTCTCTTGACCCTTCAGCCCGTGTGCGCTTGCGTCCTTGACCCTTTGCTCTGTGAGAGAGAGGAGAAAGCAGTAGTGTTGGTAGTAGTAGTATGCACCTGTACTGTACGTATAATACGTAGTAGGTGTATAGGTAGGTAGGTAGGATGTTTAGCTGAGATTACCAACCGGGCGCGGCCTCTTCGACGCGTTTGATATGAAGGAAAAAGAAGAAGGAGGTGAGTTTGGTTCTTTGGGGTTGGGTTATTTTGTTGTTATTGGTGATGAACCGGACGATTTGTCATGCTGTAAATGGGGTGTAAAGTCTATATCGTTGAGGATTTGAAAAATTAGCTTTTTTTCTTGGTATTCCTGGGTCGCGATTTTTTTCCGGTTCAAGAGACTGGCTTCCCGGAATAACCATATATCTATACTTTTCATATGATTTCGAAAAAATTGAGTTTTTAATACTGCATCGGTGTTTAAAATCAAGAAAAATGAGATTAAATACAGCATTGAATATATGATTTCATATTTAAATGATTTTATTATTTTTACCATAGTTACTGAACCAATTAATGATCATGTCTCAAAAATCGACTGATACTTATATGGGTATTACGGGGATTAGAACAAATTTTAGTGGAGTTTTTGTCAGGTTCAATGTCATTTATATTGTTTTCCATTAATTAATAAGGATGTAAATAATGTTTTAAAAATGTAAAAAGATAAGATAATAGATAATTGGATAAAATAATTCGTTTATTTAAAAAATGTGAAGTTATATGGTTTTTCCGAGAATTATTCTTAAAACAGGTGGAGTTATAGTATTTATCCGCGAATCATTTTGAAAAGATGAAGATATATGGTTATTCCGGGAAAATTTTGGAAAAAATGGATTACATAATAGAGGGTTATTTAAAAGTACAAAAATTCGCATAAAATCAATTTTCGAAAATTTGTCACTTAAACGGTATACCCTGAGAAGCCACAGATATACAGGGCCGGGAAAAAGTATGGAAAACCTCTGGAAAACTTTTAATGATAAAAAAAAATGAAGGTCAGATTTTAGGAAGTTTTCAACAAGGAATTCAATGATGACATTAAAAACGTGTCTTTGATTATTTTCTTTTACACCTAGTCCTGCAACATTTCTATGAGTTTCCATACTTTTTCTCCACCCTATATAATCGGCAGAAGGGTTAAAGTCAGTTGATATATATGATTAGGACCAAAAATAAACAAAACAATAAACGTCTGGATATAACACAAGAAATATCAATAAACGATAAATACCACATATAGTAGCTTGTCAATTTCACAAAGTTGTATGTCGAGCACACCACCGGTCGTGGCTAGCCGTTATTTAGATTGATTAGTCGAACAATATTGCATCGAATGCTATTATAATTGGGTTAATTAAACGCGCATTGTGCCGATATAACGAAGCGTTAAACTTTAACCTACATCGACGTCTCTTTTAGCTAGCGTGCACGAGAGGAAGAGAGGAAACGCAGTAAAATTTTAATTTATCCGGTTAATAATAAAATTCACGAGGAACAATAAACCTTTTATCAAAGTTAATAAGTACCGTATATATAAAGTTTAGGAGAAGAAAAACTTTGTCACGTCTTCTTTCTCCTGTCGTTGGGACAAAATTACCTCTTACCTACTAGTGAAATATTGTTTTCCATACATCCCAGAATTCCCAACGTATATCTCGGATTTCTTACTTTAGAAAAAAAGACAACACATCAATCGACTACAAACTTTTTCTCTCCCACTCAATCTTAATTACAGCTAACAAAGCATTTTAACATTATATTTCCACCTTGTACACGAAAATTCCATTAACCACCGATCGGCGACACTCTTATTATACAACAGGTGTGTATACGTATGCGTGTATACCGTATGTATGTATATTATGGCATTCGCGTACCAAAAAAAAAAGAAAAAAAATAATAATTCTCCCCCACTTCCCCTTCTTCTTCACTTTAACAATGTCTGTGAGTGTTAATAACACGTATATAATGTATGGTATGTACATGTGATTATGAAAAAAAATCAAAAACAAAAAAAAAACAAAAACGCAGGACACGCGGACGAAGCACCAATTCAAGGTACAAACGTACAACAGCCCCACCTTCTGCGACCATTGCGGCAGTCTGCTCTACGGTATCATCCACCAGGGCATGAGGTGCCAAGGTATCCCTTAACAAAAAAAAAAAAAAAAAAAAAAAATAATTTGGCCATGCCTAAAAGCAAAGTGATTTAATTTTGTATTGTGTATTATTATTATTATTATTAACACGGTGATGATGATAATTGTATGACACGAGATATATTGTGTTGTGTCTTCTCTCCTTTTTTTTTCTTTTTGTACATTTTTAACATATATATATATATATTATATTTATCTCTATATATATACATATATATACAGAGTTTTTTTGGTTTTTGTTTTTGTCGAATTGTTCGTTATGATTATTATATATTGTTGCTCGGAGTTTCTTTTATTATTATTATATGATCGGGGGCGCCGTGGCTTTGTGCCCCGCGTGTTACACGGTGTTGTGTATGTCGGTTTTGTGTATATTATATAGTTGTCCCCTCACCCCCTTTGATTCTCTTTCTCTGTTACTTATTGTTACAATTAATATTATAGTGACGATCCCCACCCCACCCCCCACACTGTGCTACGTTTTTTTTTCTCTTCTGACGATCTAATATATATTTACATATACTTTGTACATTGATTACTATATAAATATCTATATAACTAATTCGCTGCCTCTCTCTCACTCATTCTGTCTGCGTTTCTTCCTCTGTCCTTTACTTTTTCTACATCTAAATTGCGTCCCTGATTTTCTCTCTTTTCTCTCGTCCCTTTGATAATATTTAAATAATAATGTGCAACGCTAATGGTCTCGAATTTGAATAATAAGAAATTCCGTGTGTCATGCGCGCCGTTAATGGTCTTAAGTAAACAACATATATAATTTTAAACTGTTCCTCTTATATAATTTACATACTGTATACATTGTCTATATATATATATATATATATATATATAGCGCTACCACGTGTACACTCTATGTGCTTTATATACTAATCGATACTCTGATAGTTGCAAAGTCACGTTTTCAATATGTAAGTAGAAAACGTCGATACCTAGTAAATTTAGGTACTTATAAATATTCAATATCTCCCCTTTTTTCCACCGTCAAAATATATAGCAACGTGTGACTACATTGAGACAAAAATAAATATACAACGCAAAAACGGAACAAATCCGATCAACCGAAAACACACGGCGTTTCTTATATATTTCCTCTTGACCTTTAACCTTGCACAAGAACCGTAACATCTTTCCATATTTTTCCAGAGGAAGAAGAACTGCATACACACACGCGCGCGCGTAAATTCGCAAAATTCTATAACTACTATCTTGTGCATCCAGTCTCTGCAATTGCATATTTTCCGCTCAGTCAAGCACCGTACCTGTAGTTTTTCTCGTCCTGAAGCGCGATATACATATATATAATCTATATGAGGATATAGTAACGTACATATGCGAGAGGAAATTTATCGTTTCTATAGGTTCGATCAATCGTTAAATCTGACGATTATACGAAAAAATGTGTATTATAGAGGATGAAGAAGGTGCAGATGTCTTGCGAAGATGTGTAATAATGGGTCGGAATTAAAAAAACAAATTCGTCAAATAGTTTCGGTGTGAAATTATAATTTTAAGTATACCTATATACATACGCGAAAATACTAATAACACCAGTAAATATTTGTTATTACCGCGTTAATCCTGGCAATATGTCGACTCCCAAAAACATCGCACCGATCACTCGTTGTCAACTTATCACGTGCTTTTATTCTTCAACGTGTATACGTATAGACACATACCAATATCCGTTCGGAGACAAGCCGCGATGATCGCTTTCCCATATATTATACATAAACCATACGTGACCGCACCTTACGATATATATACACACACACACACACAAATGTAAATGATAAATCGAGTCGCGATGCACCTGCACACGCGCCATATGTATATATATAAAACTCCCACGCGCATTCGGTATCATTATTCTGTTTGCACAACGTTTTGAAACAATTCGGAACCAATTTCTACGCTGTTACCGTGTATGTATATTGTACGGTCGATGATTTATGAGCTTGCGTCACGCGTTTTTTTTCTTTTTTTTTTTTTTTTAAATTCGCCAGGAGAGTGAAAAGATACGTGCGTGTATATATATAATGATAGGGTATAGGAGAAGGATGAGGAAAACCACTGGTGCATGTGTCTGTATAACGAGCTTCCTGATTTTTCCAATCTCTTGTTCTCTCTCTCTCTCTCTCTTTTGCCGGAGGAGGAAAGTTTCTTTTGATCTCTCGTTACGTGATATATCCTACTACTATACTTTTTTTTTTAAGACTCGGATGGTGCACGGCCAGTGCTTCTCTGCTTTTGTTTCTGTATACCTCATTTTCTTATTTTTCTATCTCTCTTTTAACGTGTGCGCTCAACCGCTGATTTATATACATTTGTTTTCGCGATACATATGATGAAATTTGTATTTTATATGTGAAAAATGAATTATCGCGTCTTCAAAAGTGGGTAAAAATTTTTATTACTTTTCGAACGACCTCTTTGTACTTTATATTATAATTTTAAAGATTAAAAATTAAAAACAAAATTTTCGCCATTTTTTCTAACAAACATTTTAACCTTTTATATTTTATCCCTGTTTTTAAATTTCATTTTAACTTGGTTCGTAGAAACTCGCTAATTTATCAATTCTAATTTATTCTAGAAACGTTCTACATACAAATTTTCAAACAATTAAATAAAACAAGAAAAACTCCCCTTTAATATATTTTGTTTCAAAATTAAAAAATGTCCATTTTCTTAAAATCTCTCCAACTGTTTAAAGTTAAGAGTTGAAAAAGCACCAAAACCGTAAATAATCAGTATCTTGTGTCTTATCAACGCTGAATTTTAAAATCCATATTTTGTAATTTTGATAAAATATCTTAACGCTATAGTTCTCTCTATAGTTCTATTTTAATTTTGTAAATTCATGTATCACGTTTCTAAAATGAAAAGCTTGAAATTAAAGAAAAAGCTTTTCTTTAATTATTTTTTTGGAAAAGTCTTTCAATCTTTGATCAAAACTGTATCACGCATTTTTTTTCATCTGTTTATAAATTTACTCCAATACTACGCGATTAAAAAAAGCCAGCACCAAAAAATACACCTTAACCAAAATTTTCACCCATACACTTTTGAGTACGCGAATATGAATTTCACGTAATAAATTTTTCGTCACACACCCACTGTACATACATTTAATTACACCCTCCCTCTTCCTCTTCTTTATTTTATCTTCATGTACAAATATGTAAATATCCGTGTGTTCGTGTACGTAGCTCTTTAAACTAAAAAAACTAAAAAAAAAAAAAACTAAAAAGTAAAAAATTACATATACCTGATAAATCGAATCATATATAAACGCATATGCGTGTGTGTGATATGTTTGTATGCGTACGTGTGCCTCTAAATATATATATATATAAGAGTGAGGTGCGATCGAAATGACGCGCAGTGGCGCATGGTCCGTGTTTTCAAATATTTGCAACAAACACACACACACACGCGCTCGCCATTTCGATCCACGGTAATATAACAGCTCTGTTACGCTGCTACCGCCCGCTCGCTTTTGCGATGTGATGATTATGATAATAATAACAGCTCTATTATAATCTCGAATTTCTAAAACTGAACTTCTAAACATACAATATATGGGTTAAAAAAGAAAGGTGACGACGACGTAATAATATAAAAGCGTCGTTAAAAGCGCGCCAATTTGTAAACCGATGTATTATACTGTTGTTGACTTTACGATCGTTGCTACATCCTCGATTCTCTCTGTCTGTGTGTTTTTGTCCAATCTTTCTTTTTTTTTGATATATTGTTATATATATACATCTCACTTCTCTGTTTTTCTCGTATGTCTGTCGTATGCCGTTCTGTACGCTCTGACGCTGTCTTTATCTCGCCGTCTCTCTCTCTCTCTCTCTCTCTCTCACTCACTCTGTCTCTTTCTCCATTTCCACGTGTCTTTATATATCTTATAACTCACTGCTACCTCTATATACGCCTCCTGCTCTACGTGCATTCTTTTATCGACTCTGTACATTAAAATTTTCATTGCCCATTATGTATCTTTACGGCTCTCTCTCTCTCACTCACTCTGTGCATATATACAAATCTCGTTGGATTCTACTTCTTCTTCTTCTTCTTTCTTCAATCCCCTTGTGTTTTTCTTCCCTATGGAAAAAAAGGAACGTTCTGCATTTCCATTCCGCTGATTTGCCCGTTTTATACCCTTGCTTTTTAACTTCTTTGCCATATTGTTTATCTCCGTCTTTCTTGTTTATAAGCACTGCAAACGACGCAATCGGCGTTTTCTTTAACATTTATATAACAACGTTTTTTATACATATTATATTATTGATATATTTATAATTTATACAGTTTTGTATATTATACGTAGGTCCCCCATTTATATATATATATTATACATATATTCTTCTCTTCGAGCACCGATTTTCCACTTTTCTCGATGTTATGTATTTTTTGACATATTGAGTACTTATATTATTACTGTTTACGTCGATGTACTTTTTTATAACCCCCGCCCAGTATATATTTATATACTTGCTCTCAGCACAGTTCGTTCCACTTTTATATCTCTTTCTCTCTCTCTCCCTCTCTCTCTCATTGTTATCACCTCATCTATATTATAGCGTTTACGATTTTCGAATTATTACCATATACACACATACGATTTTATATGTTTATTTTACACTCGTATACCCATTTCACAGCTCTTTTATATACATTAGTAAAATCTCATTTTTTTTATTATCATTCAGTAGTTTACGTTCTGCACTCATATTTTCAGCACATATTCTATACATTTATTATCAACCTTCTTTCTCTCTTTCTCTCTCATGCATATATATACATATATTCAGGTATAATACTCATAAAAATTGTATTTTGTAATTTTTCACATCGTCAATTATTATTCTATATACACCATGCATATATTTGAGTTAAATAGACTAGAGTTAAAAAGAAAAAAGTAACTACTCCTCTCATTCATTTTTATTCAATCTCTACTATTCTCAATCGAAATAAAGTAGACAATCAGTATCAGAACAAACCAACAACGCATCATCGTCATTCAACACATCGTCACCTTCGTCCTGCAAATGGTATATATACAAAAGAAAAAAAAACCGAAGAATACCAGCAAAAAAGTACATCCAACACGACGTCACAACGTCGTTCAATCGCAGCCCAGGAAATAGAAGAATATAGAAAGCGAGATAAAGCGAGCGCATAAAGCACCTCATCGTGTTCAAAAATCACATATATAGCAAACATATCTCGTCGTCTGGCAAATTCTCATTCCAGTTCTCTCACACACACAGATGTGCCCATGAAGTGCGCGCGTGTGTGTGTGTGTGTGGCAGTCGGACAAATCGAACGATTGCAGTCACGTATAGTCCGTCGCCGATTCATCATCTCTTCCCCTACCTCTATCTCTCTCTCTCTCTCTCTCTCTCTCTCTCTCTCTCTTTTTGCACCTTTTTCTCTCACTCACTTTCTCTCTCACTCTCACTCTCTCTCTATATTCCACTACCTCTACTCTCATTCAGATTTTCCGTAATAATCGAATAAGCGGAGCAATCGCCGCTTAATCGCGCCCACTCCTCTCTTCTCTCTCTCTCTCTCTCTCTCTCTCTCAGCTGTTTTCAATTTTCGCGCTCTGCCGGTCCTTTTTCTGGGTCACGAGGAAGCTATTTTTAGAGTGAGATAGGTAGATAGAGAGAGAGAGAGAGGCATTCAAACAGGCAAGCCAAAGGCACAGCGAGCTTTTACGAGGTACCGTTGGAAATTTTTCATCCCGTTGTTGAGAAAGGGAGTTTAAACTGCATTTTTCTTCGGCTTGAAGTATATATATATATATAGGGTATAAAGGTTCAAAGGGTTGGCGGTTCTGTAGTGTTTGTGTATGGGTGCGTGTGATGTTTGTTCGGACGAGTTGGTGTAGCAGTATAGTAGAGGTGTATCAGTAGCTATATATACTGATAGTTTAAAGTATTTTTTAGTACTGAAAAAGCACGCGGCTAAAGCTGCGTATGCGTATAGGATGAGTTGGATGATTTACCTTTCGCTTGGTAAGACAAATGCGGGATGAGAATGGCTCGACTTTTTTTACCGTTTGAGGCTGTACACGTGGTTTAAGCAAATGTGGCGTAGGATAAATCATGTGGAAGAATCTTTTAGGATTAAAAGAAATAATTGCATTTGAGAATAATCGATTGTTTCGAATTCTCTCTCTCTCTCTCTCTCTCTCTCTCTCTCTCTCTTTGTTTTATTTTTAAAACAAATATATACAAAATTGCAACGATATTATAAAAGGTAAAGTATATAGGCATATAACGAAAAAAAAAAAATCACGGCATTCTCGTGCTATATTATTATTCGTTTTGTTGAAAACGCATAATGGACGTTTGGGATTTTTAAATGCGAATTTTAAATATTTACCCTATGCCCCGTGACGAATTCAATGGACCAATAATTCTTTTATTTACGACTGCCAAACAACGATTCGCAATTCTTTCCAATCTACATCTCCAATTCCTTCCCTCTCTCTTCTCCAAAATAAAAAATATGTTAATTCGTATTAAAATTTCATTGAGACTTTATCCCTCTCAAAAATGATAACATCAATGCAGTCCTTTATCACGAATACTTTATTACTTACTTCCCAAAGTATATTTTTTCTCTGTTGAGCGCGTGTCAAAAGTGGCAATCGTGAATTAAAGAGGAGAGATCATATTATACGCAAGCATCGTGCGTGTGATATATAATGTATTACATGTATGATGTATAACAAAAGCTCCGCGGGGAGGAAAATCAATCGAGCGAGCGGTCACACTTTTTTTTTTTTTTTTTTGCAGATATATACACTCACCGCGCTGCAGAGTCATAAACAGTGTATAGGAGATGTCGCGGTTATAGCGTAATGGAAGCTTGTACGTGGGTGTTTATTTAGTGTGAGAGTATACGAGAGGAGGTAGAATACGACGATAATGGTAGTAGCTACAGTGAAGTTGTATATAATTTAAAAAACAACGCGTTTTATAGTGGATAACTGCGATTTCTTTTTAGAATTGTAATATTAAAATGTCGTTATCGTAAACTTACAGATATTATATATAAAATAATATTTTTATCTTAAAACTAGCCGTTATATATACTTATCATATACGAAACTTTCGTTCATTACGCACAATTTATAGATGTTTCTGAAACATTGCCTTATACCATACTGTCAATTATTAATCTTCTTACAAAATTTACTCAGCCGCACTATATTACTTTAATTACATTAATTATATACGGGCTTGTAACCCAGGCGTATATGGAATCTCATAAACATTTAATCGCACCTCTCGACAACAAAACATTTCAGCGTCTAATTAAATCCAAAACACGACCATCATTAAGATATTTAGAATCCTGAAGCAGCATCAGTCAGGCGAATTAATTACTAATATTCTTCTACGATCTTACACCATTATAGCAAAGTCTTGTGCAACGGCTTTATCGACTTATAAAATTCATAATCTTCTTACACGAACTCAGATTAAATTTTCAAAATATATAACTTCGTGCTACGTCGTGCACGTCGTCTATTACTACATCATTCAACTGATATTATTTTATACTAATGTACCGCTTAACCACTCACTTCCAACAATAAATTAAGAATCAAAATCCTATACAGATATAAATCAATATTACTTTGCTTCCGCAACGCGAGCAGAGCTACGTTAAATTCCTTTTATATACTTTTACGATTTTTCGAAAAGAATAACCTCGACGACGTGTCACGCGCACACATGGCACGGTTCTTACTGTACGCGACGGCCACTTCGGATGAACAATATATATACGCAGCACGGACTATGTGTGAAGTTGTAAAGCGTGGTAGAATATATATATATATATATATATACACACGCGCGTACGCGCTTTCGGTTTTCTTCTTAACGGTGCGAATACTTATAAGAGAAAGAGAAGTTTTCAATGGCGAGAACGTATAGGTGTAGTGAATTTATTCCATTAGACGGAAAGAAAGAATGACGCAGCGTAGGTTTGCACTTTTTTATTTTTTGAAAAGAAATGTAGGACGTGCGAAGGGATTTTTTCTTTTTTGAATCGAGAAAGGATTTTTTCTTTTTTGAATCGAGAAAGGATTTAATATATCAGACAATATTTTCTTACCATTTTTCTTCAAGGATATATAAAAGAATTATAATGAACATTCATAAAACGGTGGTTATACGTACCAACTTGGGAGGCTTATAAAAAAAAGACGTTAAAAATAAACGAAGCCGACTGAATCGGGAAAGGCAAAAAGTCAGTAAAAAGACCACGCGAGAGCGTTTTTTTCAAAGGAAAAATTCTCATTCAATTTTTTTTCTCTCTCTCTCTCTCTCTCTCTCTCTCATATACGTCAAGCGACAAAAAGAGAGAGAGAGAGAGAGAGAGAGAGAGAGAGAGTGAGAAAGCGATAACGAAATTCGCAACTCGGCGAATATAAAATCAGGGCGATTCAATATAAACGAATCTCTAGGAGTAAATGAACCAAAGAGGCCGTGAGATAAAAAGAATAAAAAAAGAAAATATTTCCTTCATCAAGACAATGGGACGCTAATAAGTCACGCGTTAATACTATTCTCTCCGGATGTTACGCTTCGACTTTTTCATATACACACATGCACACTGTGTACATATAAAAAAGCGCTTCATATATGATTATCCATTACGCGTGATCTTCTTCGATCGTTTCAATCCCCATTATATATACATCAAACGCGCTTTATATTAAATTTTCATAACTGTAATACCACCAGGGATCAGTTTATCACAGCATCTTAGCGATAAAAGGAATCGCGTAATGTATACTTATATACGCGATGTAACAAAGCGCACTTAGTCACTCACTTACTTTCAGCTCTCTTTACACTCGTATATATATACATAAGTAAACGCTCCGGGAGTTGAGCAAAAGTATTTTATTCACAAGTGTACCACTCAAGGTGAGGTGCAGCTACCAGTGCTGCTGCTGCTGCTGTCGAGCGAAGTATGAAAATTAATTAGCAGATGAAGAAGAAGAAGAAGAAGAAGGAGGATTTAATATTGCAGCAGGTGCGCACGAGTGAGGGAGGAAACGAAGCAGCCTTTTTTTTCACCGATTTTGTGGCGTTATTCGTGATGAGAATTTTTCTCTCGAGAAGGGATTATAAATTAATAATTTTGCTGTTTCCTTATTTCTCTACCCTGGTAGAAATTCATTTATCGCGAAATTGCCAGAATCCTTGTAAATGGATAGGAAAAATGGCCAGTTAATCGTCTACGATGAAACACTTTTTCTCCTATTATTTGCACATTTAATAGATTTGGACTAGAATGATATAACTTTAAAATTTTCCATCCAACTTTAACTGATAGTTTAATAAAATATAAACAACATACGAAGGCCAAAAAAGCCTTTACTATAGCCCTTTCATAGATATTTCGAAAAATGTCTTTATTGTCATTATTTTCTGTCTCTCTCACTCTTCTCCATTATAAACAAGGCTTTTACTGGTTATTTATATTTACTAAAAAAAAAACTGACCAATTCTAAAACCTCTTAAATAGATGAGAACTCATTCTACTTTTCAATCTATTAAATGTTCGAATAATGGGAGAAAAAGCATTTCATTGGAGGCCGAAAACTAGATAACCAAAATGACCATTTTATGTCCAGTCTCTAATTTAAATGATCATTTAATAGGTAGAAAATATTTTAGATTTTCACCAGGGCTCTGTTTTATTTATTGAGAATACCGAAAGTTTTTATAGCTTCAAAGTTTCTCAGGGTAGGTTACACGGTACATTGTAAGTTATCAAACTTACCGCGGCGAATCGTTGAAAACGTGACACCGGGAAGGAGAACAGAAGTTATACAGGGGAAATTCTAAGTTTTGCTGATGAGAAAAAAAAAGACGAGGAAGAATGATGTTGTACAAGTTGGAGTACACGCGTGTAGGTATATTAGCATAAAAACAGCATTTGTACAGTTCTAAGTGGAAAGTGAGGGCGTGTAGTCAGACACATGGAGATATATTATCGTCCCCTCGGTTCTCCGAATTAGTCACGTTGGTAGAAGCTCGAAAAAAAAAAATAAATAAAACGTTTTGAAGTAAAGACGAGAGAAGAACACGTCTCAAACAGATGAAATTCCATGTCGTTCTTCTTCATTCTCGAGATTCTCGTCTACTCATCGCGTCTTCCTTGAAATAAAGATGCGCCGCCTTCGTAAAAGAGAGAGAGAGAGAACAGCAACTCGATGACCCTTTTGACAGCGTTTCGTGTCATATTTTTTGCCTCTCTCTCTCTCCTTTGACGAGAAACTGGGGCGGACCGAGGCATTCCGAACCACTGCCCCGTGGTATATAAGCTTTTCGGTGCGATGATGAAGGGGGAGATACTTTTTTTATTGTGACACTCTCTTTCTCTCTCTGATTCTCGTCGACTGACAGGTGTATATCTTGTTTTTTTTTTGGCGATGAGAGCAACGAGATGATATTTAGAAACAAAGATAGAGAGAAAGAGAGTTAAAGAAGTAGGTATATGAACATTAATGAATAGGAGAGTGTACAGCCTCAAAGGTATAAAGACGAAAGACGACGTACACGTCGAATCGTGCGATAGGCTTTTGAAGAAGTTTGAAGAATCTTTTGAGTGATTAAGGTTTCATTGGTTTTTGTTTTATTTGCAGTTGTATGAGTGTATGTGTTGGTATGTCGTCGCAACAGCTATATAAGCTACAGTACAATTATACGACGACGCTCGATACTTGGTATTTCGGTGGTGATATCTTCTGAACGTTTATTATACGTATATAAGACGACCTCCTCTACGAGATTATATTTATTACAGAATAAAGGCTACCCTTTCCAAGCTTATATATACTATATACTACGTTACAACCCTCTTCTACATTATATTAACAATAACCGTAACACCGCTACGTGATTCTATATATACGTTAATCGCACACCTGCATGCGCGTCTATATCTATACCTTACAACGAAATGAAAAAAGAAGAAAACCTGCAGTATCACTTCGAAAGAGCAAACATTCATCCCCTCGATAAACATTAAACCACTCTGCGGTTTCCTAACGAGGACTTTCTACTTCGTGGGGGTACTCCGAGTGTGAATTTTGGGGAAAGTGTCTCTCTCTCTCTCTCTCTCTCTCTCTGTGGTGAAAGCGCAAAGTCGTAATGGAACAGAACGTGTGTGCCGTCGTCGTCGTCGTCAGTTGCAGAAGTTGTAACGTAAGAGAGATTCCTCGTGAATATGCAGCAGGCTAAAACTAAGGCAATGATAAATATTGTAAAGCGACGGGGACGATGGTAATGTGCGAGGGAGGTTAGGTGAATGTTTAGTGGCGAGGATTGCGGGAAGTAAGTAGTAAAGTCCGGGTATGGTAAGACGAACACGCGAGCTGAAATGTGGACTATATAGGTGATGGATAGCAAGGTAGAGAAGATGGTACGACGTAAACTTCTTTTTTTTCTTTCTCTACCGTCCGTTAAAACCTATATAAATATCTTTGGCTTTCCGGAATAACCGAATAAGTCCCATTTTCGAGTTTCCGAGAAAAACGGATTTTAATGTTCAAACTTATATGTATAAGAGTCGCGATACTTGACTAGTCAATTGACATATTCAAAACACATATTTACACGCTGGTTTCAACAGATTGTATATTTTTCGATGCGTTAACACAACGAGTAAGAACTCATAAATTATGGATTTATCTGGTTATTCCGGGAACTGTGGACTTATCTGATAGTGCGGTTCGCCTTCAATTTTAGAGAGTAATATTAATTTAATTATGAAACGGGTCAATAAATTACAAAATTAGAAATTGCTCAATGAATTCTTCTAACTTATTCAAGAAATTTCAATTTTTCTGACATTTCTATTAAATTTGTATTGTACTAATATTATAAAATTTTAAAATGTTTATAATTTGAAAATGTATAGAAATTATCAAAATAAACATATATATATATA
>JAYJLV010069398.1:0-15935 GCA_036873485.1 Torymus texanus
GTGTATGAGAATAGTATATATGGTCTCGCAAGAGGAGTAGTTGGATTGTATATCACACGTGCTAATGACGAGCATATTATGACTTTGTGTGTGTATGAATACCGCGCGGTATATCTTTATATATTTGTGCAGGTTATATATGTGTGAATGAAAAGACTAGGAAAAAAAGGCTTAAAACCGTTGTGTCGTGTTTGTGGACTTTGATTTTTCGTTGGATAAAGATGTTTTTGACGTTACGATGATGTTGGAGGAGAGAAAAAAAAGATGGTATATTATGTATGCGTGACTATGACGCGGTGCTTATCGTTCTTGTGTGTCAGCATTTAAATGCCAATGTTTGTATATTTACTAACGGAATTTTTAAAGCTTTACAAATAAGACTATATATATACACACACTTATTTTGTCGTTCCACAACGTGGGATGATACAAAGTTTTCGTAATTCTTCAGTTACAGAGAGAGGAAGTGAAATTACGGTCTTGCGCGTAAATCAAATAAATTACGTGACTTTATATATTAAGGCTACAATAAACCACTATAATTCGTCTGATCTACTCCAAAGACTATATAACATCATCATTACTACCTCCCACAAACAATAACGCTAACATTAGCAATTCAAGATAACCCAAAAAATAAATATATCTTAATCCCAATTATTTCGCGCGCGTTCCAATTCGAGTGTGTGTGTGTGTGTGTGTATATATATATATATATATATATAGCGAACAAACGTACCAGCTACTGACTCGTATATAAGCCATTATATTACCAAGAGACTCACGCGGGCGCATCATCAGCTCATATCACGCATCACACACAGGACGTTGACACTATTACAAGATCCGCAGCCAGCAAGCCAGCAAAGCTAGCGTTCGTTCTCTTGCATATCGTTCGTCGTTCATGTATATACATACATACATACATACAATGGTAATGGGTGTCATGCGCTCTACGACGACAACGACGACTTTGGTCAATTAGCGTGTAACACACGGGTTCGCTGCCGCCGGGCCAAAACGAGTAAACTTTTATTGGAATGATTGGCTCAATGGAAGCGAGTTAAATATAGGTTGTTCTGTCTCTCTCTTTTAAGAGAGTGAGAGAGAGCGTCGCCGTGATGCAGCGCGGGCTGAGTGTATTATAATACCGCGGTTAAATACTCGCGGCAGAGCTTGCATAAGGGGGGAGTGAAGGCAGGGGGTATATATTCGTATGCTTACGGAGCAAGAGAGGTCAGGGTCATAATGTTGCTGGTCTTACCTGGCGAATACGCATCCTCGCTTGTTGGCGTGCGCGTTCCCTCACACTACCGCCTCGGAGGTCGCGCAGCATCACCACTCGTGGATGTTCATGCTGCTGCTGTTGCTGTTGCTGATAGTGTTGTTGTTGTTGCTGCTGCTGTTGCTGTTGATAATGTTGTTGTTGCTTGTGGTCCCTTTGTTGGTTATGCTGTTGTTGATGATGATGATGTTGCTGGTGGTGATGCTGCTGGTGTTCTTGCTGTCTTCGCTGCTGTTGCTGCTGCAGCTGAAGTTCGTCGGTATTCGTTGTTAACGTCGTCGTTGCTGGGCTAGCCGTGGCAGTTGCCGGTGTCGATCTATCGCTCACTGGTGGACTAGGGGTAGCAGCAACTGCTCCTGTGGTCGTTGTCGTCGTCGTTGTTGTCGTTGTTGGAGCGTCCCTGTGGCTCTTAGTACGCCTAAGTAGCCTTCTTACAGTATTCTTCACCGTAGCCGCGATATGTGTACCGCCGCTCCTCTCCGGCGCCGGTGAATCCGGACCATTGATTTGCTTATTATTCGGGCTAGGCTCCAATCGATTGTTATGCCGTCGGGGTTCCATGTTGCCCCCAGCGGCAATCTTGTGACCGGGCATCATAGCCGTGGCGGTAGCGTTGGTCATCGACGGTGGTGGTTCAACGACGTACATAGTTGCTGCACGTCTACCACCGTGCGGTCCAATTCTACCGGACCGCCGGAACGAGCGCCTTAGGAAATCCGTGGTGGTGCCGTTTGCCGGCCGGGGTCCTACAACGGACCCCAACGCTGGCTGAATAAATAAACCCCTACGGGCAAAGTCTAAGACACTGGCCCGATGTAATGGCTGATAAATCGGCTAGTACTATCTATCGGGTCGTGACTCGCGACGTCCAAGAGACGACGACGAGTACTGCTGCTCCTGCTGCTGCTGAACACGACGACGACGACGGCGACGACGTTGCTCGACCTCGTTCATGGAGTGAACTGCCCGACGTACGCGATCGTACTGACGCTATACTGATGCTGGTATATAACTCCTACTGCCTGTGTTGCTGCACACTGTGTTACACACGCGGCTGGTTAAGAGGGAGAGAGAGAGAAAGAGAGAGATGAAGGTAGGAGAGAGAGATACAGACACGTATATATAGTTGTTGCACGCGCGAACGCAGAGAGGTATATAGGCGTGGATTCGTGTCGCGAGTAATTGTTCAACACACAGCTGGCTATATAAGAGTCCGTTTCGAGAGCTGGGAAAAAAGAAGAAGGATGGATGCGACGATTCGTGCGCGGTGTATCTATATCTGTAGGTATGATGCTTTCGGAGCTAGCTAATACTGACTACGTCTCTATTTGCTTTTGTCTCAAGCGCAGCTCAAGTCTTTTTATCTTTTTTTTTTCTAGAGCTTAAGAAGGATGGGCACTTTGGCGGCTAGAACTATAAAAAACAAGATCTCTCGTACTTGCATGCCAAGGTAGGACGTGTATACGTACGTTTTATGTTTTATGTATATTCGGAACAAAACAAAAAACAAAAAAAGCAATCAACCGCACACTCGAATTCTTTATTGGACAGTGTGCTACTAAAAAAATGAAATTTCACGAGTGAAAAACGCGGGTATTGTTCAGTTTTTTTTTTTTTAGAACAAAAGAGAAGTAACTAACGAGCGTTTGCACGGGAGAATCGTATTTCAAAATTTCACATGTATATATATTTACTTCATCGTCTATAAATTCTATTCAATATTACAGTCTGTTCAAATCGAGAGAACGAAATGTGTGCTAATCGGTAAAAAAAAAAAAAAAAAATTTCGTATCGCCAAGAGCAAATATTGAACGTTCTCGAAGGCATAAGGCATCCAATAGCCTCGGCTAATAAGTTTGTTTATTAAACCCGGCTATTTTTACGCGAATTGATAGTATGTATACTCATATATACACACGTACACATATATAACCGGTCCGATAACGAGGCAAAACTTTAATGCACACTGAAAATATTTTCACTTTCCGTTTATATTACAACCACACAGCTTTCGCCGATATATATCTAAAACTAATCGTCAATCCACACGCGCATTAAATTCTCGTATACCATCGTATAACGCGCTGCGTGAACGAATGAAAAATCAATGCGTCCCGTTTATTCCCATTATATATATACGTCTACACATTGGCAACTGGTATACCTCTTCACACAAGTATAACCCGTGGAAATCTTATTTTCACAACGTCGCATCTGCCGACCCCATCCTGCCTGCTTTTCCCAACACACTCGACGCAGAGATTTCGCCACTATAATCTTACTGCAGTATACTATACTATATGTGAATGGACATTGGCTCTCGCACGCGAATCGAGAGAGAAAGAGAGGGCAAGTGTTGTACAGTCTTACGATTGAGCGTTGCATACACAGACAAAGCACACTGTACTCGTGCAGCTGCGCGCCTTCGGTTTCCCGCGTATACCGCTTGACTCTCACTAGCTCGTGACGTCACACTAGACTACGATATATAGAAGTAAAACTTGCGCGCGTGTACTTTTCCGCAATCGATATTACTACAGGCATCAGTTAGTGACGTGTGTTTGCTTCTCGCTCAGCTATAATCAATTTATCGAAGCCAAAACAGTGCTGTGTTATACTCTGCTCTCTGTTCTGCTCTGCTTTGGCTCCATATGTGCGGTTTGGGGGTAAAACTCGATTGTATCGATTCGCGCTGGTATTACGTAGCTGATGTGCGCGGGAGCTTAAAAATTCAATTTTCCGCGGCGGTTGCGGCAGGCAGCGTATGCTCGAAATTAATTGCCGTACGGTTGGAGGTCGCACGCGCGCGTCGATCGCTACTACTACCGTGGCATAGTGGCAGCGGCGGGGGCGAGAGAGGATAATTAACGATCGCTTGCATTCGCATACTACTCTCTGTGTGTGTCTTTCAAGAGAGAGAGAGAGAGACGCGTGCAGGTTTTGCATATACACACATATATATATATATATATATATATATACACAAGCGACACGCGAGTGGTACTGTATGTTAGCTACTACTACTTCTTGCGTCAGCTGCGACGTTAAGGTATGTGCTACTCCGTAATATGTCACGCTCACGCACGCGGCCGTGTCGTTGCGTCACGACGTATGTATGTGTGTACCACCACCGTAGATAACGAGAGAGCGCTGATTCTATGAGCGTGCGTGCGTGTATGAATATAGGAAAAAAAAACGTGTATCCTTGCGCGGAGCTTTCGCTCCTTTATTTTCCCGGCCTTCGTCTCAATGATTATTATGTACGTATGTGTATATAGTGTTATAAAGCGTAAACTTTCACACCTCGGTTGCAACAAAGAGCCTCCCTTGTTTAATTCTCCCGGTGTTTTATATATATATGCAACATCCAACGGAGTTTTATTATATATACTCGCGAGATGTGGTGCAGTGAATCGTACATGTGTATATTGGCTGATTCCCGAACGTTCCGTGAATTTGGCTCATTGAGAGCGTTTTAATAGACACGTTCGACGTATATATATCTGTGTAGGTGTATATAGTGTGTGGCTGTTGCTTCTATCATCTCTCGCGTGCGCGGCATGGATAATTCCGCGATATTCGCTACGCGAATGAGGAAAATTACGCGGGTGTGTTTCGGAATTCATCTATACAACAGTAGTGTCGCGACCGATGGAAGTTAAAAAAAAGAAAAAACTAAAGAAAAAAATAATAACGCCGTGTGTGTTCTCACCCTACTAAGAAAGTGAAACCGCGGTTCCGTTCAATCACCCACGTATATACGTATTTATATGTATATATACCCACTTATATATTCAGTCCAAAAGAGAAACTATACTTTTTATATTCGAGGGCCCAAAAGGCATTTAGATCGTATACGAATTAAATCGTGCGTACATTAAACACCGCGTATACGTATATAAAACTCTCTCAAACCTCCGGCTTGCATTTCCAGCAATTTAGGTTAGGATTCGTTTCTTTTTTTTCTTTTCCTCTCAGCAGCACCACTAATACCACTGCTATATACACTCGCAAGCGATCGGGGCGTGCCACACACGTATACACATACAGACACCGGTGTCTATAGTGGACCTCCTTGACGGCTATCCGTAGCCACTACTCTTCGATTGCCGGTGCCCACGCAGGAATCTCGGATGGGTTGAAACGACGAAGAGAGGCTGCTGCTGCTGCCTGTCGCAGGTAAGATGATAAAGACACACACACACACATAGACACGGATACGCGTGTGTGCCGCGTATATATTTTTAGCGTGCACGAAAAAAGATTCGAGAGCCGCGCCGACGCTGCTTTTTCAACTCTCTTCGACTTTTACTTATTCTTATTCTGAATGGAGACGTCGGCGGTTTCCACACAGTTTATTTTCATTATCGCGTGAGTTCTCTTTCTCTCTCTCTCTCTCACTCTCTCGGCAAGGGGTAACAAACGCGCATTATATATACGCGTAACGCGTGACGAAATCACTTATAACTCGTACGTTATATGATTGTATATATACAAACAAATCACACGCGCGGGTTTTAACCACGACTACGGAAACGTCGTCAGTTGCTGATAACACATTCTCCATCAAGAGACAAACAAACTCGTCAAGGTTTTTTCGGGAGGGGAATACAACCACTATATACCAAGCGGTATACAGGAAGGCTTGCTTTACACACCGGATCCGTAATTTAGCGCATATATATATATACACACACATAGAGATATAACAGAGAGTCACGAGGAAGCCGGCAATTTGCGTGCCGGGCGAACAACGCGACGCGCGCACGTATGTATGTGTGTGTGTATATATATATATATATATATATATATATATATATAAAGCGCGCGGTAGAAGTGGCGATTAGAAGCGGCTAGAGAAAGTTCCTGCCCCCTCTCAGCAAGGGTATACCCGGTACACTACTACTACTACTACAGCGGTGTTTATGTGCATATAAAGAATGCGACCCGTCGAGAGCTTGCTCGATCTTATCGATCGGCGAACTATGCGGCACTACATGCACCACTATATACCTATAGACACACACATATCGCTGCATCGTCCGCGTAATTCGATTCTCGCAGCGTGTATGTATGCACGATAACAACGAATGTATAGTGCGGATATATACTTATATATACCGACACGTGCACTAACAACTGTATATAGACGACCGGCCCTTTTGGTAACCCCGTGGATTATACGATTTACATGCATGATTATCGCGTTTTCCCCTATGTGCTAAACTAGCCTGCACATAGCTAAAGTCTAAGTGAAAGCCGTAGTAGACACACGAGTGAACTACACATACTGGGTGACACGTATATGTATACACATACGAAGACAGCAACCGACAGAGACTGATAGATCGCAGACGTCCGGTGAGTTGTGTGTGTTGTATTGTATGTGCGTTGAGGCACACGGGCGCGGCTGAACTGACTTGCCGTCTTAGTCAGTGAATCGACGATGCATAATCAGCAGCTATATAGAGACACATCACACAACTATGTATATATATACAGAGGTTCTATATAATCGCGTGTAACCGCACTACCACCACCACGGTCGCTATATATAAACGCGCCCGCGACTCCTTATAACGTCGTTAGCACTAACTAAGTTAGCACACCGCCGATCTTCTTTTCTCGAAGAGAGACAGAGGGTGCAAGCACATCACATCACCGCCCGCGGTAGGTAGGTAGGTAGGTATAATCCCGCGCGTGTATGTGCTTTAAAAGCTCTGCGCGCCCGTCGTGTGGCCTTGACGACGACGATGCCGCTGCTACAACCGCATGTATCTATATAATAATATACCTCTCAGCGTGCGCGCGCGCGTTCGTGTCTGCATAGATATATATATACACTACTGGTACAACACACACCTGTATTTATATTTATATATATGTGTATATATAACTGCCGGGAACACTGTGATGGTCGAGTAGTCAGTAGTAGTATAGTGACAGTATCTATCCACGCACACGCGCGATTCTTATATTATATTATACACATACAGATACTGCATATATATATATATATTATAAACTGAACATAATGTATAAACAGAAACTATCTTTACGTATAAATATCCGTAGACACAGACAAACACGACGTCGTGAGTGTGTCTTTCTCTCTCTTTCTCTCACTCTGTCGCGCGGTGCTGCCCGATCGCGGGCCTCGTGCTAACTGAGCGCCCGAGCCTCGCTGCTGTGTGTACAACTCGCACGCGCGCTGATGCCTGCTTGCCTGCCGCTAGCGCTCTCTCTCTCTCGCGCGCGCGTATAGGTGTATATATATATATATATAGTACATATATATATGTATAAGCGTACACCCAAGTGGAAGCTCTATCTCTCTTACTCGTAGCAGTAGCGACGGTGACGACGACGACGCCGACGACGACGAGAGAGTCCCATGAGAGCGAGCGGCTTGCGAAATAACGACAACTCTGATGTATGTTTGTGTGCACTGCAGCAGCGGCAGTGGTTATATGTATATATATATGTGGTTGCACAAGAGCGAGCGAGCGCCTGCGCTTGCGCTATAATATATCTCTGGAGGAACTCTTTCAGTGTGCGAGAGTGTACGTATCAGTATGTACATTATTATATCGGCTGCTAGTGGGGGGATGTATAGGTGTATATATATTTAGCGTTGTGCAGCCTCTCTTCTTATAACGTATAGACGTTTTTCTTGTGTATACTTACACACATGCGCATACTTATACATTGCATAGGATAGCAGCAGCATTATCTCTCTCTCTCTTTCTCTCTCGTGTGTATACGCGTTATAGCCGCGTTCGTGTACACATGGGCGGCTCGCAGCGTGCGAATTAAGGCCGAGCGAGTGAGGCTATCGATCCCGCAGGCGTTAGTCTCTCTTGCTGCTCGCTGCGTGTGCGCATCCTTGACACGATCCACACCCTGAGAGACGGAGAGAGAAATAGAGCAGCGTCAGGATATCGTTGCTGTATGTGTCATACGCAGGTGAGCAAGGGTAGAAACACTAAGATTTTCAGGAGCAAACGGAGAGCGAAGAGAAAGAGAGAAAGAGAGAGAGATGTTAGGAAGACACTTGTGGCACGTGCGCATTCCAGCTTATTGTACGTGGGTTCGACGCGCGCGCGTTTCCTCTATGACTCGTTCGCTCTCTATATAGCTCCGGGCGAGTAAGCAAACGAGAGAAAGAGAGTTTCGGCAGTTAAATACATTTCGGAGCAGAGTTTGTAATGGAACACAGGACACAGAGTCGTAAAAACATTAATCGCTGCGACGACGCAGCCTAGCTTTTATTGCGCTGTTTTTATACGTGTAAACGCGTAGTGTTTGCAGTCTACCACGCGTGGGAGACACGAGCTAAACTACTACTACTATTGCTACTCGCGAATAATTAACGTACAGACACGCACTGTGTCTATTCTCTGTCTATATATACAAACGCATAGGTGCGTGCATTACTGTGTGGTTGTTGAAAAATATCCGGTAGATGAGTCACGGCGAGAAGCTCGAAAATGCTGCCCCGCGAGTCGAAAAGTATGTATGTATGTTGTTTTCCTCCTTCGCCTCTTCCTATACTCATACCTTATCTCTCAGTGTTGAGTATACATAGTGAGTTGGAATAACAACTGGTGCTGATGTCTGTGTGTGTGTATATAGCAGGCCAGTTCGAAAATTCCAACTATGTAGCAATTTTCGACCAGCCGAGATATACGGCCACTTATGTAATCATATAATTTTAGCTGAAAATCGTCGTCGTCGTCGCGGGCAACGCGTGCGCGAGCGCGAAAGAGAGAGAGAGACAGAGAGAGAGAGAGAGCGTTATTATAAGCGTTCCACTCGGAAGTGGATCACCCATTTTTGACCGCGTGCGAAGAGAGTTGAGGGTATTATATGCGATCACTGCACGGTAGGTTGAGAAAGCACTGATGATGTATATAGAGGTATGGTGTGTGAGCAAAAAGTTGTCGTGTAATTTTCTTTATTACCGGGGAACGGATATAGCAGTACCAATACCTGACCTATATTCCAACGTGTGCATACCTCCCTCTTGCAAAGGGGGCATTTTTTTTTAAAAACCACACGCGCGTTTGCGAATAAATTACGCAAAGCGTTACAAAATATTGTCACACACACACACACACACACACACACACACACACATAATCTCTGGTATATCGAAGAAAAAGAAGCGAGCATCATACGACCTTTCTTTCGCAATATCGAGTTTTATTTGAAGGTCGCGATGAGTGTGTATGTGTATATAACAGTAGGACGCTCTTATCAGCCGATGACGATTATCACCGTGGCGAGCTGCCGAAATCTGCTGATGCCTTGCAGCAGCAGCAGTGGCAGCATTAAGAGGCGAGAATTTTGGAACGGATTAATACTGGATTTATGCAATATTCTGCAATTACAAGAGGGCTTACATACGAGTGTGCTTTATCGCTATATATATAATACCTCGTAATTTTATACAGAATATCTTTGCAGATGTTGTACGGGGAATCGACGTAACGTTTATATATAAGCGTATGTGGTAAGGTGGATAGTTTCTGAGGAAGGATAAAAAGAAATGTCATGCGGAAGTGTTTCATCGGCGCAATTTATGCATAGAAATCATCATCATCATCATCATTCTGCCAAGCAAGTGGATAAACAAAGATTCAACGTGACTCACGTCCAAGATTCTGACAGAATCACAATAATTCATCAGCGTGCGCGGATATTAACATAAAACCGCGTGTATAGATATATACGCTTATAAGATACCGCTGAGATTTAGACTTCGACTTCTGTATGGAAAATTTTAGGAAACTATTTTCTCCTCAATCGTCTATCGTACACACAACCGCCGCTTTATTTACATAAAACACTGGAAGCTTATACAGATCTCGGCGTCTATAATATTTTTGTTTTTCCTCAACTTCACTTCGTTATCGCGTTCTCTCAGTCGCTATGTTTACTTTTTCTCAATTTTTCTCAAACGATCTGCTTGTATATAAGACATTCGTCGGTTCGTTGACTTTAACGATCAATTACGGCCCGGTTCTGGCACGCTCAAACTCACACATCGAAGAGGAAAAAAAAGACATACATATCCTGCACGAAAATCGATCCACCTAAGTTTGATAGTCGCGGCGTGCGTTGAGTCACTATACATAACATAATAATAATGATACTGCGGTGTATATATGCGAGCGTGATTCAAAATATATTTTCAACTGTAGATAACGACTATAACTAGTATTTTCCGGTGTAAACATAAACATACGTAGCGTACGTCTGTATTCCCTAAATACATTCTTTATATGTTATACACACGCGACAAATCCACGACCTTGGCATACGTTTTCTCCATTAGCTCTCCAAATTAAAAGCGTCACAACAATAATTCAAAAGCTCGAGCTATATAATAACGCGAGCATGCGCGCTTACGTTATATTTCCTCTACTGGTACTACAAACACACATCTCGACTGTTATCGGGACACTCCGATAAAGTTCTTCGTCTCTTCGTCTTCTCTCATGCCTCTGGTTATATAGCTTCGCATGCGCGAAGGCTATATGTGTATATACGCGCGGCTGTCGAGGGAGTATACGTGCCGTGATTCCGATATGAAGATGCCATCGTGCCGTTGGAATAAAGAGATGAAGAATTTCGACGCGAACATCCTGTGCGACGAAAAAATAACTGCGCGAGTTGTTGCTACTATGCGTGCGTGCGTTGAGAATTTTTTATTAAAAATTATACCGTATAACGTATGCTTTCAAGGGCGTAGTGTATAATAAGAGAGAGAGAGAGAGAGAGAGAGAGAGAGAGAGAAAGAGAGAAAGAGCGTATATATATGTTTAGTAGGGAAATTGGCACGAGATATAATAAAAATCATGTCAATTTTTATCTACCGTGTGGTTTGGTTATCGAGAAATATAAGCGAGCGTTCGCGTTATACGAAAGAGAAATGAAAATAGAGCTACTACAGGTTATCTGGCACTCGACGGGATTATAATATTATTTTTGTAGACAGAATGCGTATAAATATTTCAGTCGTCTGTATATATTTTCTTACATCGTTTATTTGCATTCAGCGTGTGTTTAGATAACGCATGCGGCTGCCGCTGCGCGCTACCGAGATACGTACGTGTGTCAATCTTCTTTTTTTCTTCAACAGCCTCAGCCTCAACTCGTATGGTAAAAGTACCCACACGCATATATGTATATACAAGACACGACTAATAATAATAAATTCACTCGGCCGTAACAAGCAAAAAACAAAACGACGCCTGAGAATTACTCATGTCGTACTGTACCCGTATACTTTTTTTCCTCGCCATATATATAGATATACATGATACTTGGACTTCACAGTCCTTCTGAAGAGAACCAGAGATGGAAAAAAGTTGCCCCCACGCCGACGAAGTTCCCATAAGAAAAGCAATAAACCGGAGGAAGCTATCCCCCACTCTCTCTCTCTTTCTCTCTTTCTCTTGCTGGCATGGAGTTTGTTCTTTTCTTTTCGCGGGCTGAGTCACACGCAGCGGTGGGCGAGCGAGCAAGTAAGCGACAACGGGTTCTAGAGAATCTGGGACCTTTCCGCTACACACTTTTACTCGACGATCCAGTTCAATAAGCCCGGCGGAACGGAGAGCTCTAGAAAATTTTGTACGAGCGCGCGGTCTAAGTCGGCAAAAGAGATTTTCTGTGAGAGTTCGTCAGTATATGATTGTGAGAAAGTTGAGAGAGAGAGAATTTTTCAAGCCTTTTTATTAAGTTTACTGCGAAGATTCTTCGTTTGAAATATGGCTGTAAATTCGGTTCGAGAATTCATCCAGATTTGCAATTTTTTTGAGAAATCGGCTTGATTTGAAATTTTATTGAGTTCTTTTAACTTTTATGATTTCATTTCTTTCCTTTTATTACCTTTTTTTCCTATAGAATCTAATCTAGTACAGATATACATACAAGCCGGATAATATTCTTTTCTGTTTTCTTCAAACATTCAAATATAATTACAACGACATCTGTATCTCATAAACAGTTTATCCCTTTTTACTACGAATTTCCTATTCAACAATCTGCACCGCTTCAAAGTCACATAAATCATCTACCACTCATATACGGTTCCTCTTGCCCCTTTACTATAAGTACCAACACGAAAACAATCAGACCTATCCTTTAAAAAAAAAATGCCCCTACCTCAGTCCCCTTCTCTCCACTCCTCCCTAAAACATCATTATCATCATCATCATCAGTAACACCAGCATCACGTTGCGCGCGTGCACACTATGTGATATATACACAAGGCCTGTTTGTTCGCCGCGGCTGAGGAGACAGACCGAAGGGGCAGTATATAACCGCGACGTTGCCAAGTCTATCTCTCTCTCTCTCTCACTCTCTTGCGCTCGCAGAATTCAGGAGAGCGCATTATTACACGCTCATTTGGGAATGGACAGCTGACCACCACCGGTATATACGAGTGAGCGAGCTTCAATGGTAGATCGTTTAGCGCTCGCTCACGTATATATATGTACAGTGTGTAGGTCTAATACACCTTAATATATACTACTGGTGTATGATGTCTTTTTTCCGCGAAGGTATATATACATACACGTACGCACGCGAAACGATTAGCGTTGATGGGCGGCTAATTGACAGCAGCCCGCGCGGCGTGTGTATACACATAGAGGTGGACTGATACAGACGCGCACGTGTGTTTCGTATATGTCTTGGAGAGAGAGAGAAAAAAGGGGGCAGTCGTATGGAGACGTATATATATATATATATATATATATATATATACACACACACACATATACATACGTTCATTCACGAAAAACGTAAGGTATATATGTGTGTCGCGGCCGGTGCGTGTCCCACGAGTGCACGGGCGACACTACAAAGGCACAAAAGGATGAATGGAGAGTAAGTGTCTCTACCGACTCCGTTTTCCCCGCTCCGACACTCGATACACACGACACACACATTCAGTCCCACTCTTCTTCATGTATGTGTATGTATGTATGTATATGTAACCACCGGCGTGGAAAAGCGCGAGACCGAACGACGATACTTCTACCGCCATCTGGCGAAGAACCGGCCAACGTCTATATCACTTGCTTACTTGCTCGCTCGTTCACGTAGTCCCAACTCTCTCTCACTTCTCCAGTGCATGCGTCCGCATCGATCCTAACCAGGGTTCGGTCTAGACTTTACGCCATACTGCATACTCTTCTCTTGCTATTGTGTTCGAGAGGTGTATAGAGCGAGAGAGAGAGGAGGTTGGCTGGTTTTGGAGAGGCGCCGTCGCCGTTCTTTTTTTTTTATTCTTTCTCAACCGTGATGTCATGCGCGACAGCTTTTATGGGATTATGAGGTACGTTAAGCGCCGTAAAGGGAAGGTCGCGAATGAACGAGCGTATATAGGCGTAATGAGTATGTATATGTGTGCGTGTGTGTTTCTCCGTCGGGATAATGTGTATAAGGTAGGTTCTTCGATTTGGTTCCGGGTTTTGTAGTATATAACGTTGTTGATAATAATAAGAGGTATGAGGAACATAATCAATGTTTATTGGCGCCTGTACGAGAGTTTAGAAATTATCGGGGTCATTCGATATATATATTTGTAATGGAGCAGCGAGTGACTAACGCAATTAGTCATGATTGAAAATTAAAGAAGAAATAGGGAAAATATGAGAATATATATATTCGAGGCTTTATGCGTTTCGTGCTTTTCATTGTTCTAATTGAATTTTTTTCTTTTTCTTTATAACGAGTTATGAGAGATTCAAGTGCATTCTGAATAAATTTAAGATTGCGGCAGATAACTGACACGCAATTAATAGAAAGTTTAGACAGAAAACGATAAGGTGTACGAAGAACAAAAGTGTCGATATTATAACGTATAAGTATATATACGTTTCAATATTGGCTCTTAAAGCTTTCCAAAGAATAATATTGAGAAGTTATTGAAAAACTATAAGCTCAAGTGCACAGGCAAGTGGTATATCGATTATACAAAATTGTTTCTACCTCCGGAGAGAGAACGTTCGAAATTTCGACGTAATATACGTACGGTGCGAGGATTATAATCTTAAATTTAGATCGAAATTTCGAAATCTTTAATTTTAGCCGAAACGCAACATTTCGAATTCTCACACTTTCGTACTCTCTCTCTCTCTCTCTCTTGCGTAGTCAAAAGAACAACTTTCAACATAAGAAAAACTTCCTCGATTCTTTAATTCGGAGAACAACATTTTCACCCTATTTGCCATCTATTTTTTAATCGACTTTTTTCCAACTCACCCCTCTTGCTTTCTCTCTCCAGTCGAGCGAAATCGGGGCGCAAATAAGAAAAGTTTTCGCAGCATCGAACTTTTTCGTATCGGATGAATATATATATAACCAGGTGATATTTCGCGCGCCAATAATCGTACACATCGATTAACTAACTCCCTCGTCAAACAACCAATAACGAACAAGAGAAAAAAAAGCAACTATCGTCTACCTTTAACAAAGTTATCATCGGGAGTTCCGTTAATTTCCTTTAAGCTCCAGAGGAATATTGAATGGAAAACACGTTCGCGAGATCGATACACCTGACGAAATTTTCACAACCCGCTGAGAGACATAGTCTCTCTTGTCGGGAAAACTGGGCGCCGCCACCGCCGCCGCGCGTACTTGACAAATCGATCGATTACGGAACGGAGAGTTTCGTCGAGGCAGCCGCAGCACACCGCTTAGCGGAGATAGATGGATGGATGGGATACTTGAAGGCGAGGCCTGTTGATTCGACTGCTTCTCTCTCGTTCTTTGCTGCTTGGAAGAAAATCAATATTCGAGGATTCTCGCTTGTACGCCGAGAAAAAGTAGTAGCAACCACAGTAACAGTATAAGGACGGGTTAACGTCTTTTTGCGGAAGCTTCGGTCGATAGTACGTCGAACGCGTGTAAGCTTTCTCGTTAATAAGGGGCGTATATAGGGTATATATTGGATAGGTTTTCGAAAAGATTTCGCGAAGGCGAATGGTAGGTATAGGGTTTATATATATATATGTGAAATGGTCGTAAGACACGCGAAAATTATTAAGCTGTTTTACGTATATATAGAACGTGGTATAGAGAGGGAAAATCGTTCTTTGTGTTTCACGCTGCACACGTGAGAGGGATCGAGAGATAATGATGTTTGCCGTCAGAGTTGCTCGCTTACAGATATATCGTTGTCATGTGTATAATGAGGTGGCTTCTCTGTGGCTTCCGTTTAATGAATTATTTAATAATTCGGTTACCTAACGGAGATTAGTTGTGATTGAAACGTAACAGGGCACATTATTATATCGCAAAAAAATAGTTCATAACCGCGACGACGATGTGTGAAGTTTTTTTTCTGTTGAATCAACAATAATTATAAGAATAGGTGCGTATATATATATTTTTAAAGGCTATTGGGAAAATTATTTTTAAAACTCATCGTTAGAGAACGGAGAATGCAGTATTTCTCGGCATTACCCAGCGCAAATATAGCTGAGTATTAGTTCTGCTCAAATAGTTCGATACTCAGCTTCTCCGTATATTATATACGTCACACACCGAAAAATACCTCCGAGAGTAAATTAGCGACAATGAGTATATATTTTTAACGTACCTTGTTATCAATCTATTTCTACATCATTATACA
>JAYJLV010069419.1:0-15932 GCA_036873485.1 Torymus texanus
TAACATATAAAACTAAAAATAAAAAAATTTTCTAAAGTTTCGTTGCACTCCAACGATGCAAACTTCAAACCCATAATCTGCAGGCCAGAAAGAGAAAGTTCCTTCGCTCCCGACTGCCGCGGCGACGATCAATAAAGGAGCGAAAAAGCAAGCTTTACAGAGAGAGAGAGCGAGAGAGAGAGCGAGAGAGAAAGCCACGCGTCAGATATGAAAAGGAAGAAGCGACTACAGAAAGAAGCTGAAAATACGCGGAGGGAGAGATATAAAACAGGGAAGCGAAATGGAAATGCGCGAGAGGCGGTCCCTCTCGTATCGCGTTAAATAAGAGAGAGAGAGAGAGGGAGAGTGAGCAAGAGGGGAGCCAAGAGGGAACGTAGGTAACGAGCGCGCGCGATGACACTTTTTCACTTCCGGGCGAGCCAGGCAATTGTCGGTACGCGCGTGCATCCAGCCGGCTGGCTACGAACGCGCGTGCAGCAGCAATACGAGGGGGTTAGCACGCGTCGCGCGTGTGCAGGAGGTGTTTCGAAAGGGAGGAAAGAGGGACGAGAGGACCGACGCGTTGACGACTGTTACGATGTATCGTGCGAGGGTGTACAGTGTCTCCGATGAACGACAGGGTGAAATTATTAAAATCCCTGAAATATATACCTTTGAATTTCTTCCTCATTGATCCAGTCAAAGTTTATACACGAGTTATTTTATATCCGTATTATTAAGTATAATTTTTGTCATTCAATATTTAAGATTTATAAATTTTTAGCATATTCTCATTTTTTTTCTTTACTACACTGTATAAAATATATTCCTTATGTAGACAACTGACTATGCGCATGTATCTTCACACACTCCAGACGTGCATTGTCTACATTCACTATATATTCTCGGTTCTCTTCATCTTCATTCTATCTTTTATTATCATCATCCTTTTCAAGGATTGCTCCTTATTTATACGGATAATTCGAATATATAATCTGTATAAAACTTACATTGGCACTTACAAGATAAAAAAGATTATTAAATACGCGGACTACTTTCAGCAGGATATATCATGTAAAATAATATTATCAAAATAGCATTAAAAAGTTAAATAGATTTTGTACCATCATGATACTGTTAATAAAACTCAAATTAAATAAGAAAATCATAGAAAAAAATGTAAGCAAAATAAAATGTAATCTGTTATCAAGGTTCAAGTTTCTCTGCTACTTCAAAGCTGTAATGTACAACTGCGTCGAAGCGTATAGTCGCATGCAATTAGGTGAAGCTTATTAACACTTTATTAAAGGTTCAGTTTCACATGTGAGTCAGTATGATTACACCACGTAGCTCGTAATTTTTCAAGCGTTTATTTTGCACTTGCTAATAACAATTAGAATTTTATCGTTAACGCGTGCATAATGCGGTCACTCCGCTTTTCTCGATAACTCGCACAGAAAATCTGCAGTATACATTATTCATCGTATCTTTTATAAATAAAACGGTTTTGATAAAATGTAAATAACGAGGGGGCATAATTATTCCAGCATCCCGTTACAAAAATAGACAATATTAAACGTACCATAAAAGCGCGGTTCGTCCAGAATAAGCGAAAAAGAAAGAAGAAAAAAAAAATGAAAATTAGTCGAGGTCGCAAAAATTTTTATCCCTCATTCATCCTTTTCTAGCTCTCTTTTCTCTCGCAGCGTACGCAAGAATCCACTCTCCCATCCCGCGCCTTTCTTTGCACGCCCTTATCTCGCTTTCTCTTCTCGCTTTTCCACGTATGCTTGCACACATATAACGTGTGTCGCGTATATACACACACTGTACATGCACGTGCGCATACATACGCGCACACGCCCATAAACCTGCGGCCGCGATCCCGGAGGTGCGCAGATTTGTCATACAAGCGTATCTCGCTCCCTCCCCGCCAGACGAATAACGTGTAACGCAAATATATATATATATATATATATATATATATGTACGTATGTGTATATATGTATCCGTGTGAGTGTATGCGTACACGCGCCAGGGCTTAATATTTATTCATGGGCGCGGGGTATTTTGTGCATGCGCGCGTTATCGATTTTATTGCACCCCACAGAGGTATTAAAGCGACGCCGCCGCTGCCGCTGCTACAGCGTCGCGAAATGGAGATGCGTTTTTTTTTTCAACCGCTTTGAATTTTTTTTCTTCCTTTTTGCGCTGTGCGCGTATAATCCTTTTCTTTATTTTCGGCTTGCGTGAAATCGCGAGCTACGGTTTAGCGGATTTTACGGTTTAAAGGGGGGTATAGCATAAAAATGCGACAGTCGGTGCGTAATATTCGAAGGATATGCGCATTGTACGGTGGAACTCTGTCGATATATAAATATTGTGTATGAATTTTGCATGGGATCATTATCTTTGTTGTGTAATTTTTGCACCGAATGAGATTGCAGTTTTATATTTTTCGTTATTTCTGTGTACGTGCGCTTTCCATAGAAAGATTATATCAGCGATATTTTTCGGCTGAATCGGAGCGTTTTACACATTTTACAATTTATCGTTCGTAAAAACACCGTTATGGATTTTTATATACTTGAAAAATTCGATGAGCATTGTCATGTCTCGCGAAGTGTTTAAACGAAATGTTGCTGGTATGATATATATTAAAAATGTAGAAAAATTTCGTTTGGCTCTAGTTTGGCGCAAGTTCATGTTCAGCTAAATTTTCGTAACGCATTGCCAATGAGACTTTCCCAAACTTCCAGATTTTACGAAATTTTTTGATAGAAGTTTGACTGAAGTTTCTTATAGAAGTTTTGCTAACGTAATGAAAAATATGAATTTTTATGCTTAAAACAAATGGTAACTAACCTAATGGTAACTAATCTTAAGGTAGAATTTAAAGTGAAAAATTACTTGATAAAGTTTAAAAAAAATTTAGATTACAGAATCCAACTTGCTAAGCGGACAACATTGAAAATGCAAGCGGTATTTACAAGCAATATGAAAATTACCAGCAATACCGGATTTTCAGAACCTCCGCAACGCTTTTTCCTCAGCTGCATCTTTACCGTGAATCTGGAAAAATACCGTCTCAATCCTAGCATAACGACGCGCTGTGGCTCCGCTCGTCGCGTACCCGCGAAAAATTCGCGAAATTTCAGACGACGCACATCGCAGCTCATAATAAAATTCCCCGCGTTCGCACGGGCGCGCAAAGTCTAATTTACGACGCTCCCGCGCGTGCGTATATATACTTTTTCTACTCTCTCTCAGTCGTCGTCTGCTGCCACTGGAGAGAGAAAGAGCGCACAGCCAATTTGCCAGTTTCGTTACGTGAAATGCGCGCTTTATGTATATATACCGTAGTGGCTCGCGCAAGCGCATCCCCGAGTGTATGTATACGCATCCTTTGCCCTTTGTGCGAGACGCGACGCGACGCACGCGGCCTCGTGAAATTGCCTCACTCGCGTCGAGGGAATGGGTGTATATATAGGGAAGAGAGAAAGCTCGCAGAGGAAGAGGACGGGAGAGAGAGAGAGAAAGAGAGAGAGACGTAAAAAGGAAAAGAGAAAGTGCAAGGAGCGCGATTGATAATTTCGTTGAAGCGTCGGTGCATTATGAGTGCGAGGTAAAGCAGGAGCACTTTTCGTTAATTTATGCACTCGGGCCTTTTCCTCTATTTGGAAATGTAGTTTTTTTTACTCGCGCTTCTGAGTGGATGCCTTTTGAGAGCTCTTTGCCGTATCTTCAAAATTATAATTTTCCTCGCTGAGCTTATAATATCACATGTTGAAAAAGTTCAAAGTGCTTCAGTACTTTATATCTTTATGTCACCGTAAATTTAATAATTTTAACCGCGCGATGAAGGAAAAAAAAATTTTTTATAAAAATAATAATGTTATTCTCCAATGTGCCATTCCAATTCGTTTCAATTTTTTACCTCAAAAATATTATTTTTAAAATTTTTTCGAATGCCAAAATAATACTTTACAGAAAATCATATTTAGCGATCACGTAATTGTTGCAAAAAGAGACTGTTACACAAAAGCTATTCACATTTACATACGATATTGTTTGGCAAATCCTTACCATTACAATAGCAAATATGATATTACGTTAGAGCTATTATAAAAGTGTTGATTTTATAACACAAAGTACAACAACAAAAGATAATAACTACAAACAAACGCGAACGATAATTTTGCAACAAAAGTCTCTCCAATCATCCATTTCTCTTAAAAAAAAAAAAAACATTCAGAGTGCAATATTATTTTAGCAAACGATTCCAGAAAACCATGCGAACGCGCCCTGCCACCTCTTTTTACGAAAGCGCGCGTGTACGCGCAGGTATCGCTAAAAATAGACGTTCGAGAATATAATCAACGCGAAAGGCCAAACGAATGGAAGCTTTTTCACTTGCTAAGAGGAGAAAAAAGGAGCACTGGAAGGGTTGTGCGAAAAAGCGAAGGAGGAAGGAAGTGGGACAATTAACGCGCGCTTTTCGATATTGCGAACAATGAGAATGAGAGAGATAGAGAGAGCTGCAGTGCGATCGGTCATAAAGAGAAATATCGCGATCCCGCGTAATTGAGTCCTCCGTGCCTCGATACGAGTGGTGCGCGTGATTTTCGCGACGCATTGTTTTTGAAAAGCTGTGTATGCGTGTGTGTGTGTGCACACGCTTTGAAATTAAGTCGAGTGTTAAATTATCGGGAGTATATATCGGTTGTCGTTGCGGGGACATTGAGAGGCGGTACTTTAATCGAGAGCAGTATGTTGGGAATCAGGGAAAAGTAAAAGTGCTAGTAATTTCGCGGCTGATTTATGGCCTATTGTTCGGATAAAAATGATGGACGAAGAAATTGCCTCGAATTACGTGCAATTTATAAATCTTTTATATTGGATTTAAATTTTAATGCATTATTGCAAATTAATAATATCGATAAAATTATTTACATTTTGTATAAGAAAAGGGTTTTTGCATGAAATTTCAAGCTGTAAATGATACTATT
The DNA here is from genome assembly GCA_036873485.1 of Torymus texanus. Taxonomy (NCBI): domain Eukaryota; kingdom Metazoa; phylum Arthropoda; class Insecta; order Hymenoptera; family Torymidae; genus Torymus; species Torymus texanus. The sequence continues at coordinate 4,989 of JAYJLV010069419.1, forward strand.
AAAAATAATTTAGCTGTGAATTCTAATTATTTCTAGATTAAATGGATTTTCTACATTTGACTCGCAAAAGGCACCAAGTAAATATATATCCATCTATATAGCTTTATTCCAAGTTTCATCGTTTATGATAATAACAAGGATACGGTGAAAAATACTTGACGCTTCATCGTCGTTGATTATAAAAGCGCGAGAAAAGGAGAGCGGAGAGCAGCTGATTACATGGCGCTTTTCTAAGTGTAAGGTAATTTTCTGCACAAAAGCGTAACTCCTATCGAGCACGCTATATACGCTCGCCACAATGAAAGCGCAGCACAATTAACGTAGCGTCGGGAAAAAAATCATCTTTCTTTGGTGGTATATAGACGAGAACGCGTCAGACAAAGCATCAGCCAGGCGGAGAAGAATGCAAGGAGTAAAAAAAATTATAATACCTTTTTTTCATCACACAAACAAAACATATTTATAGTTACGGTAATTACGGTATTAGGTTAAAATCATAATAATATATAAGTTTATTGAGAAGCAAGTTACAAATACTAAAAAGTTTATAACATTTTATGTATTAAAAAAAAGATAATGCTATAATATTAACAGGTCGACAGTCGAGTAACAATTTACCGATTGAAAATCTACGTTCAACTCATTAAAGGATAAGAAATGTATTATAGCACTATACAAAAAGGGAAACTGATTTACAGTCTCACGTTTCACACTTTAACGACTTTTCTCCTTTTTACATAACTCTTTACAAGCAATATATCTCTCATCTCTCGTGGAATACAAAGGAAACCAGCAATCCGTGCAATGTCAATGTCTCGCGGAGCTTTTTACAAATGCTCACACACAAACAGCACACGCTGCTCGTACCACATCACGCGCGAGAAGAAAGTAAAACCTCGCCCGTCGCGAGTATATATTTTTGTGCGCGGGCACCAAAGAAAAAGCAACGCGTCCGAATTTCTTCGCGCCAAAAACAGAGAGTGAGAGCGCTCACAGCCTCAAAAGCCTATACACACACGCAGCGTGCAGGCAATTCGACTGCAATCACGACGTAAGAGAAAGAGAGACGCTTTCACGCAGCTACTTTACTCCTCTTCTCGTTCCTTTTCTCACATGCACGTCCACGCATACACACACACACACACACACACGCACGCAGGGCACATCAAAAAGTTAATCGAGCCAAAGTGCTTGCTCTCTCTCTCTCTCTCTCTCTCTCTCTCTCTTTCTGTACGCGCCTAAAAAGGATGTGGTGCGCACGTGCGGAGGGAACAAAAGCCAATGTGTGCACGCGCACATGAGAGGGAGAGCGTGAGCTTGTACTCTTGCTCGGCAGGGAACAGTCGCGTGCGTACGCGCCTCGGCGCGGTTTCCGCGGGCGCGGGACTTAATAACGGAGACTGCGCACGGCCCATTATTACAGCGCGGCCACGGCTGCCCCGTCGTCTCGCACAGCAGTTCTTTATGTAGGTTATGCACAGTGCGGGCACGCACGCAGCCCTTTTTCTCGGCCAGCGCCTTTTACATTATTCGCCGCACTTTCTTCGTCGGCCGGCAGAAACACGCGTTGTTTGCTTGCGTCTTTGCCTCTAGCAAGAGTATAGACTGCGGCCAGGGGTTTATGGAAATATTGCTTGAGTGCTTTGAGTTGATGCACTTTGCAAAATTCACTTTCGTTTTCGAGGTATGTTTTTTGAATAAGTAAAAACAGTCGTAGAGTGTCGAATGTATATGGCTGACTGCGGTATTGGTAGGTTTGCATATTTATTGTTTATTAATATAGCGATGATAATAAAAACTTACAGTACTGTATACTCGACTATAGAACAATGATCAAACTTTGAAACTCACCTGAAACAAAAATAAAATTGTCTTATTAGTTCTGTGTTGATTAATTAAATTGTGATAAATTTTACAATGCCATTAAAAATTATTTAACCTTATACAGTTTTGTTAGCAAAGAATGTAATATATTATATAGTAGTGAATGATTAAGTAATGAGTTTAGTGAATTTCTTCTCTAGCACTTTGTGTACACCATCATTCTTTATCTATCTTCATTATCTTGAACTGACTAATCAATTGTGAACTTCTGACGCTCATTAATCTTATTTTATTTTGACAGCTTTCTACATATAATTTTAACTAAACCCTTCTTTCAATCAAGTAAATAGATATAATATTTGCATAATAGTGGGAAAGAAGTTGTATACATAAATTTCATTTAAATTACAAGTCCAGGAAGGACGCGGGTAGTATTATAATACATATAAAATTTATTTGCTAGGTAAAAATTTTTGCTGATAGCAAACGTAAATAATAAACTTTTTATTACAAACATGCCGGTGAAAGCTGAAAAATGTAAAATTAGCTTGTAATTTGACAATGCGGAAAATAATTCAGTCACACTCGGTGAGTACTATAACCTCTGGAGACCTAAAACTCCGTTCATCCGTATAAACCGACTATTTCCCGATTCTCTTGTTACTTATGCACCGAGCGATCCTCTCCAGCCTGGCCGTACACTCGTGCGCGCGCGCGCGCGCAACTGAAGAAAAATTAGAACGCTACTTTACAGCCCCGTCCGTGTTTACCATCCAGCCGCGCTCGGTTAGGCGCGCCGCACGATTTTCACGGGTGGAGGCCTGCAAGAGAAAGAGCGAAAATTGCGCGCACAGGGGGCGTTTTACGGCCCGAGAGAGAAAGAGAAGGAGCGAGAGAGAGGAATTCGTGACGGTTCGCGTTTCGCTGGCGAAATTGAGGAAACGCTCGACGGCGGTCAGAGAATTTTTTATTCGAGTAAGGAAAGAACTGGTTAAAGAGTCTGGGTTGAATAAGTAGCGATTGTTTTAATTAGGCCGAGTGCTTTTGGAGCTGAGCGCAGTGCCGTTGTAAAAATGCCGAGCGTAATTTATTGTCTTACGCGAGCGATGCGCGCGCATTCGTTTTTCAAAGCGTGACTTTAAATTATCGACCGCGCTTTAATTAAATGGGGATTGAGCTGTTCCTGGGAAAATTTTAATTAACGATCTTTGATTGCGCTTTCATGTTAATCTCGGTATGCGCTTACTGGAAAATATTCCACGCGTGACTCTTTTAGTCTCGCGTTCATTTAAAAAAAAACCTGTTTTTTGTTTTCACTCTTTCAAATTGTTTTTCATTAGCCTCGATGTCGCGTTGTCGTGCATTATGTGAGCGAAAAGGCTTTACAACTAATTTCAGCACGCTGCAGAAAATAATCATAAAAGCGCAATTTTTCCTACTTATTTATATACAAATATACATCTGCTAGATGGATATATTAATATTCAGGACAGCACCCGGTCACTTAACATTTTTTTACTCAGCTTAGCAGCCTCCCCCGTATTAACGGCCGATTGCACGCTCATTTTTATTCAGCAACCGATAAATAACCAAGCGTTTACGCATCGTGGATTACGTACGATTGCTGCGCGCTCCTCGGTACGCTCGTACCGACAAATATATCGCTGCTGCACGCGTCTGTGTACCGCAACGGGCAAACAACTTTTTTGCAAACAGCTCAATAAACGTCGCATTAGGCCGTATTTCTCCCTTCCCAGAACGAAATTATCGCTTAATGGTCCTCAGGATGGCGCGCGCATCCAGCGCAAATCGCATTCGCGCCGCGTGCGACGGCAAAATTATCATTTCGCATTAAATGCGTTATTATTCACTTAAGGACGTAGTGGTGAGAAGAGAGAGAGAGGGAGCGAGAGGGAGAGAAAGAGATAAGCGAACTCCGGCCGAATCGCTCATAATCACGCGTGCAACCACGGCGACGACGACGAGGAGGACGCCTTTAATGTCGCTTGCCGTTGCCGCCGCGTTTACGGCTGAATTTACTACGGCCGAGTGCGCAAGGTAAGAAACTTTAAGACGAGGGGAGAAAGAGACGAATAGAGGAAGGATCGTTTTAGTGCTTTGCACGTGTGTCAGGATCATGAGATGGATGATAATGGTTTCAGATGCAAGGTTATTATGAAAGAAATTGAAGTATGAGCTTCTTTTTTTAGTCTACAGTTTCACACTCGTTGTGCATTTAAATCAAAAGTAAATCTATACGAACTGTTAGCCGCAAAGATCAAAGCGAGTAAACTATAACGCTACAATAAAAGTTTTAGTGCATAATATTTGAGCAGTTATGATCGTCGGTTTGCTTATAATTAAATTATAGAAATAACGGTTTCAGAATCGGAATCATATTGGTCATGGAGTGTATGATGACCTTATTCTTAAATCAATGATATTATGAATTTATTACGTAAAAACATCATCTCGTTTTTAAAAATACAAACAAAAAATACTATACACGTTCATGTTTGTTATTACAAAGACTATAAAATGAAAAATTGACTTTAATAGTATTCTTCTGACATTTGTCCGCTGTATTGTAATCATACATTAGAAGAAAAAATCTGAAAGCACTGACAAAAGCTACTATCACTGTTGGCAGACCGAAGAGTAATTAATCAGAAGAGTCACTGTTTGAAATCCCTTGTTTTGTACAGACGTGCTGCCGCAAAATGCATAGCGAAGCGATGAAAAATCGAAGAACACGCAGCTCGCGGCGAGGAAAAATAGTCGAGTCGCACGCAATGCCGCGGCCGCATATTCTATTAGCGGCGACGTCTATCCAATGAAAAGCTAGAGCGAGATAGGAGCCAAGGCAAAAAGGTAAAGAAACCCATGCTTATGTATATATAGGCTAGAGCAAAGTAAAGGAGTGGACGCGGAAGAGGCAGAGGGAAAAAAGGAGAGCACGAGAGCAAGGAAAAAGAAAGCGCAAGAGAGCAGACACACGACCGCGCGAAAGAGGTTATTAATATCCCGTCGCGATAATGGAACGAATTGGATTATATACGCGCGCTGTGCTATTCCGCGAAATGGAGAGAATTGAGAGGATGCGCGTGGCTGCTGTATAGCCATTATTTATACCGCGACAATTAAATATTTTTAAGTATGATTGATGCGCGACGAGCAACTTTTTACCCCCACGCCTGCGCTATATATGCACGAGTACGCGCGTGTCCGTAGTCGGGCTCAATTAGCCGCTTAATTAAATACCGTTTGGATAAAATTGCCACTGGATAAAAAAAAATCCTCTTCTCGGAGAGGTCGAAATTGATTTTCGTGGACTCGCGCGCCGAGCCTTAATTAGTCATTATACGAGGCGAGATGAGAGATTTCTTATTTCACCACGCCCACTCGTTCGCCGTTATATTTCGCGCAGAACTTTATTAAGTAATTAAGCAAGTTTGTACGCCTCATTCCTGTCGCAAATGCCATCATATAGCATCAAACGAACGAGTTACTACCGCTTCTACGTGTGATTTCTGAAATAGAACTTTTCTGCAGGCGATGTCGAAGGTTATGTAGTGAGCGGCTCGAGGAATATACTCATAATCGTGTCGTTAATAGCATTTTTATTTGCACCGTAAAGACTGAAAATAGGGTAGTTAAAAGTTGATTCGTCGTTGGACGTTGCGACGTCGTGTTCACAAAAACATTCATCAGCAGTTTTACCTTTAATTCTCTTCAGTATACAAAAATTTTGACTGATTCTTATATAGAATGTTGTTGAAAACAATATAATATTTAGTTCATCACGTTCGCATTTAAAAAGTCAACAAGCCATATCTTGTGTTATTCTTAGAAGAATGTTTTCATTAAATACAAAATATCGATAACATTTATATGAGCGTTCCAAGAGCGCTAAAGATAAAAAATAAGTATAGAGAGAAACATATAACAGTACGCATATTCTACCGGAAATTATGCTTCAAGTTTGTTTTTTCTTCATTCTACCCGAGAAAACGTAAAATATCAATAATCAATACATTTTTATAGCGCAGCCTTATCATTATGAAATGAAAAACCGTTATCGAGCAGAGATTAATTACACAAGAGAAACAGGTTGATGCTTTTACTTATCTAGCAGCTAATCGCTTTTTCTTCGAGGAAACGAGATGGAAACATCATGCCTGATGGTCAAACACGCTACCGAACTCTCGGGGCAAGCATTCTGTAGAAAACTCGAAACTTGTTGAACTACGCACACTTATACGAACGTGTCAAAATATTCAACCATTTGAATTTTATTTCTAGATGTCATCTACTTTACAGATCTATTAAAAGGTACATGATGCACCGATGTTGGTTTATAGAACATTGTGTAGGCTTTCTTTTCTACATGTAATACGTGATTTTATAAAATTTTAACCATGCTTAATGGATAAACGTTAATAAATATCAAAATTTATTCAGACAACACAATCTGACACAGAAAGTTGTTATTGATGATGAATGTTTGTCTTAATCTATTTATACATGCTATTACTTTACTTTCAATTATAGATCGAATCTATGGTAGATCCTAAGCAAGGGGATACAAAAACTAGAGTAAGTGACAACAGCACATTCCAATGTAATGTTTGAGTCGTCGAATTCACAGTACTCTATTATTATATCTATATTTAAAACATGTACTTTTGTTGAACACGAGGAATAATAATGCAAAGACAAAGCTTCAGCCTTGCATAACATCATGTAAATCGATACAAAAAATAAATAATTTATACATTGTAATGCGCGTGATGCGATCTAATGTCATTATAGAGTCTAACCGATAACTTCAATTTTCAAAGTAAAATGACTTATGTCATCGATAAAAAATGTTAGCTATAACTCGCGATGTCGTGGTCAGAAACAACAATGAGATCGTGATACCAAACAATTTCAATCTCACCAACTGTGTTTCATCCGTATTTGTTCACATCCCCTCGTACACCCGCAGTACTTTGCACGCAAAGAAAAAGATAGCTGACTGCACAGCCGGAAACCAAGCTACTATCCCGCACAACGCCCTGCTTCGTCTCTCACTTCGCGGAAGCTGCAACAACGGTAGGAACACGAGCTACGACCGCAACGATCCTCCTCGCGATCGGAAAAGTCTTGGCGCGGCCAGCAGCAGCAGCAGTAGTTCTCTCGCCGAAGATGGAAGCAACGCGAGTTACGGAGACTCGACGGTTCCCTATGGCTGTGTATATAGTACGTGAGCGAGCATCGCTCTCGCCAGAAACGGAAGACTGCATATGTGTGTGTGTGTGTGTGTGTGTGTATGTATGTGTGTGGGTTCCTCGCGAGCGGCCAGATAGCGACTCGTATCGACCTTTATCTCGCTCAGCTAACCTAACCGCAATGAGCTCGCACGCGCACAGCTAATCCGTTCGCTCGAGGCTTACACAACGACGTATAGTACGTGTGTCGAGGGGGGCTGCTGCTGGCCTCTTCTTACGACGTAGTTGTTTTCAAAACCTTGAGATTTTTCGAAGGTTATACAGGTGACACGAAATTAGTCGTAAACGATGTTAATAAAATTTTCCTTGCTCTTTTTGTCATTGTAAAACTAGTTGAAGATGCATTGTACATTGTTAAGTAATAAAAGTGTAATATTTTATTCGGAACTACGGTGTAAAAATGTTAAAGTTAAATTAAAATTATGTATACGTTTCGATTTCAATGATTGAATAAATGCATTATGAATAAATACTTCGGTGCGAGCCCACAACGGCAATACATATTCAGTGCTGCATTTATCAAGTGCCATTTGAATAGTGTAAAATTTATTGGACAATAAATTGATATCTTTAAACATGATCGAATACGATAACATGAAATAATATAAAGATTTGACAGTATGTTATTCTTTTCAATGCCGACGATACTGCTGACTCTTCAAGTAACAAAATTGACTAATACATTCGCGTACAGAAATACGTAGTCATTGTAGAAAACCCGAGAGGTACTGTATGTAGTTTCTTTTTACCATTTGACCTCCACGTTAGAGGCTATATATACTGTGCGTATATTGACATGGGTGAAGGGTCAAGTAGGTAAAATCATGCAAAGTATTTTATCTCCGCAAATCCTATTATTGTATTACATTCACTTGTGACCGTACCTCTTGGCTTATCATTTTTATAACCAATTTAATATCGACGGATAAACAAATAGAATATTAATTAAGTCCAATGAAGTTTTCGTGATAAAATTACCATCACTTATCGATGCGTATTTCTCCGCTTTCCGAATCTCATTATTACCACGTGATATTCATTCTTTATCGGCTACAGAAACTTTCGTTAAATAAAGATATAAATATCACTCATTCTCCTTTTGTTTTCAATCGATTCCAAATGTTTTTGTACCCAGTTACCTCCGCCTTTATTGAATGCCAAAGGATAAGATCCAGTCGCGCCCTGTATATCGACGTATCGAAAGATCGCAGCGAACCTAGCGCATAAAAAACCATCACTGCTAATTGATACGCGAGCACACGCGAGTATCCAATAATTGAGATATATCGGAATAGCATTCCTTCGATTAAACCTTGAGCAAGATAAAAAAGGACGAATTCTGTCTCTTCTCATGCGTCTTTGATTTTCTCGTTACACCGTACACTATACGCTCACGCCGCCTCGAGGAGACTCTCAGCAAGCAATTCGCTCGCGACACACGGTGAGAGGAAGAGAGGGAGAGATAGTCGATATACGCTCGCGCGAGCAAAGCTCCTCGGGCTGCAAAGTCTATATACTCAACGGGTTGGGTGTTGCTTCGCTCTCACATATACCAGAGTGGCCAGGTTATTATATTCAATTTGTATTCGGAAAAAAGGGGAGCTCGCGACCTTCGCTGCATGCCTCGTCGCGCTCTTCATTTTCGCTTTTTTTCCTTACGGAGACATCTCGCGCGAGTGCGCGCCGGTCGAAATTTTCGCGCCTCCACGCGCGAATTTAATTGGCTTTTGCCGGATGCTTTGCATACGCGCTGCTTCTTTTTTTTCTTCTTTTACGCGCGACCGCATATATAGCTTTTACGAAGCGGAATCGAGAGGGAAGAGAACGCCGTTCGCATAAGAATGCAGAGTGAGAAATGCCATTTGTGACATGAATAAGGGGATTTTAAATTTCAGAAAAAGATTGTCGGAAATAGTACGCTAGAGCCTTGGTTCTCGGATTTAGATTATTAGAAAATGTATAAGATGTTCGGATAAGGTAAACGGTCATATTATAATGGGTATGAGGCGAGCTGAAAGGTATTCAAATATTTAAAATCACAAACGTTTAAAATCGTAATGGATATCATTTGTGAGTCTATCTTACGTTGGTATTTATACATACGTACATAGACTTTCACAACATATTACAAGTGACGTGTATTCACTTTCAATACATATATAGTCTAACGTCCATTATCTTTTCTAAATTTGAACTTTCTACACTGAGAAAAGAACATTGAATCTTTTATATATCTTCAAATAGGTTCATGAAGCGACTGACTAACGTAACATGTGCGCGTTATATTGGTATTATAAGTAGTTAAAATCGACAAAGAGAAATTTTTCTCTTATCTCGAAAAAGCTCTGGCTTTCACATTTCACACTCTCCTCTATATATCCGTTTAACCGAGAAAAATAGTGGACGCGGCCGCGCGATAATACTGCAAATAGATATACTCCCACCGCAGATATCCCCCAAAGTAATGGCTAATAATTTGTCACGATTATTAGCTAGCGATTTATCATTGCAAGCGCACACTCGCGAAAGTCGAAAGCTGCCAGAGCAGCAGCAGCAGCAGCCGACAACAACTTGCGTACGACGGCCGCCCAGAGCGAGGACTGCAAAAGCGATAAGATTGCCGTGGATTAGGAAATTACATACCGCCCACGTTAGCGCGTGCGTAATTCGTGATTTACGCGAGTTGCGTCTTCGTAAATCAAACGGACGCGATTATTTTCTACCCCCGCTCGCGACTAATGCATCACGCTTGCGTGGCTCTGTATACGTATATTATTTTGAAAGCCGAAAGTGCGAGCGACGAGGTAGAAGAAAAAACACATGCCAACTTAAAAATATCGATTTCGACGAGCCACCGGGTTAGTGTATGTGTGTGTCTCTGGCTGTCTTTCATGCCCGCCACGAAGAAGCAGCGGATGCATGAGGAAGCGGAAGGGGAGAGAATAATTAAAGAGCTTTTAACGCGGCGTACACGCACGCAGCGCGGCGATAAATTATTCTACGTGTCCCGGGGATAATGAAAACGTATATATATATATACGTATACCTATGAGGGCTCGTGTTAGTGTCTACTATACACATGTATGTGTGTTGTGCGCGCGCGCGCGCCTGTGTATTGTTGTAACGCACCGCAGAAAACGTCGTTACGATCGCAAGGTTTCACTTTGTTTGAGTAAATAGAGTTTTCTTTAAGATAAGCCGGTAAATCAACTTGCTTATTTGAGCTTCGACAGTGCGCGTATTTTTCCACGTCGCATTGTATAGCGATGATATTTATGGCCCCTTCATATTTATATAAATTAAATTTACATTTCGTTAAGTATATTTATCATGTAGCTGATTTAATGCTGAATATTACATAAATTTATATAGACAATTAATGTGTGTTTAAATTATTAATAACTTTTGGAAAATTATAAAATCTCCTGTAAATATAGCAAGGAATTTTATCTGTTGAAAAAGAAAAGTATTTCCATATAGTCAAAACTTAGAAGCTTTGACTGGAGTCTTTTAATTTTTTTTTCCTTTTCAAATCCATAACAATCTCATAGCTAGCTGTCTCTTTAAAATAAGGTTTCTCGTTTTTTTTTCTCTCTTCACTCAAGAACGGGAGGGATCAGCTGCCGGAAGCGCGTGCGCGAGTTCAAAAATACCTCGAAGATGATAAAGATTCTCAAAATACTTGACGCTTTGCAGCCTTACCGAGTTCCCGAGCCATTAAACCCGACGACCGAATTTTTTCCTCCCTCACTGTTTGTATTTTTCTTTCGTCTGCACTAGTATTTTCGTATGAGCCTCTCTCTCTCTCTCTCTCTTTTTCTCTCTCTCTCTCTCTCTCTCTCTCTCT
>JAYJLV010069430.1:0-15931 GCA_036873485.1 Torymus texanus
GCCCCACAATTGTATGCCATAAGTCCGTACAGGCTTTAGGATACTTGTATATAAAAGCAGTTTATTTTCAAGCGTCACCTGTGATTTATTTCCAAGAAGTCAAAACATTTTTCTTATTTTAAGATTTAGCTGCTTATGCTAAAATGTATGTATACATATGAGTAATGTATGTAAGGAAAGCGCGCGATGCGACCTCTATGAGTAGATGCTGAGAGCGGCGTGCGTCGGAGCGAGTGTGACTATGTATACGGCGCTCACGTATGGATAGGGGAACAGCGAGCGCTCCCGAACAGACCCGAGAGAGACGTCGCACGAGGCACACGTACCTGTATATGCAAGAACAATAAAAGCCTCTAATATCAGAACATTAAGGGCGACTAGTTATTTGGAGTAATCCACTTCCCGTTCCGTATCCTGACTCTTGATTCCAGACATTTTGGCGACTTGTGTTTGTTGGCGAAAAATGCGCTTATACGTAATTCAAAATGGCGAATACGGCGAAGGAGTTAGAAACCGCAAAGAAGACGCGTAAAGTGCAACGTGCTTTATTCGCAAAGAGTCTCAACAGTTTTACGGAGAAATGTACCAGTACAGAAAGTACGTTGCCCGAAAAGAGAATCGCGTTTCAATTACTGGAATTACGTATGAGTGAGCTCGACGCCGTGAGTGCGAGTTGGATCGAGCTTATGATTGTGGAGAATGTCACCGACGAAATGGTTCAAACAGAAGTAGAAGCCCAAGATGAGTACAAATAAACTTTTTTAGAGCACAAGCAAAGATGGCGGCTCTGGAAGGAAATCCAAATGTGCGAAACGCGCAAAGCAATATGTCTGTGGAGCCTCGCACCGCCGAAAAACCGTTCAAGCATCCATTCCTGGAAATCCCGAAATTCGACGGAAGTATAAGCAAGTGGTTACAGTTCTGGTCCCACTTCAAGAAAATCCACGAAGATGCAGGCGTTTCGGAGGAACATAAACTCGCGTACCTCAAACAAGTAATGGAGAAAGATTCGAAAGCCGCAAGTATTGTGGAAAGTTATGCAACCACGGGTGAACATTATAGTGACGCGTTTGCTAGTTTAAAAAATCGATTTGGACGCGATGACTTACTGATAGAATATTATACGCGTGAGCTACTTGTGTTGGTATTATAGAACGCTATGCACAAAGGAAGAAAAGTGAGTGTTTCGAGCATATATGACAAAGTGTCCGCACACATACGTGCTCTTGTGTCGCTCGGAGTGACCACGGATAATTGTGCGACCATGTTGTACCCCTTGGTCGAGTCGTCGCTGCCCGAGGAGACGCTTCGCGCATGGCAGCGTAGCAACAACGCGCGCGATGCAGCTAATACGGCGAATGCCGAAAATGAGGCAGGAGCAGCAAGGAAGGCGCGGCTGACTCAACTACGACATGGTGGTCAACGGCTTCCCAGGCCAGGGAAAAATAGAGCGTCGCGAAAAGGTCAAGGACACCAAAGAACACACTGCATCGCCTAACGAGGTAGCGTCTGCGAGCGTTTTATTTTCAAGCGAAGGTAAACACGTCAAATGTATTTTTTGCGAAGGAGCTCACGAGAATGTCGCGTGCGAAAAAGCAAAAAGATTTTCGTTTGAATCGCATCAAGAAATTGTCAAAAATAATAATTGATGCTATAGGTATTTGAAACGCGGGTATCGGTCGAAATTTTGTCGGAGTAGAGTAAATTGTTCTTGGTGCGGAAAGCGACACGCGCTTCTTGTATGTCCGCCTGTTGGATCAAACGAGTTACCGGCGAGTAAGACGGATAAAACTAATGTGGGCAAGGGAAAAATTTCTGAGAAAAATCTCGCTAGTTTTTGTAATTTACCGAACGTTTATTTACAAACATTGCGCGTTGTGATGTTCTCGGATTCGCGTGAAATATCCGTGCGCGCAGTAATATATTCTGGTTCTCTGCGATCGTATAACGAGCGGGCCTAGCAAAGTTTTTGGATTATATAGCGGTGGGAAAAAACGAAGTCACACACGCGCTATTTGGGGGCGTTAGTACGCAAAGTCAGACACATAGTGTTTACTTAGCACGAATGAGAACACAATTTCCAAGTAATGGATCAGGAAACAATTTGTTGCGAAATTCCTATTGTTAAAAAGGCGTCATGGTTTAGCGAGTTAAAAGACGAAAACATTTCTCTTACCGATGTCGTTGCAAGTGAGTCAGACTCTATTGACTTACTTATAGGCGCGGATGTCGCCGCGAAGTTAATGACGGGTCGGAAGCACGAATTGTCAAACGGACTTACGGCCGTATAAACTTTGTTAGGCTGGACCGTCATGGGAAAAATCTGCGCGGAAGAACGCGATGACAAAGTGACTACAGCTTTGTCTATGTTTGTGTCGGAAGCAAAGATCTCTGATCTATGGAGCTTAGATGTACTTGGAATCGAGAGCGCGGAGGTAAAGCGTTATCGAGATTTAAAGGAAAAGGCCGTACAAACTCATTTTTTAGAACCGGCTCTTTTAATGAAAATAAGCGTTACACTGTGAATCTACCGTGGATCGAAGATCGCGTGCCCGTGTCTTCTAATTTTGAGTTAGCTAAACGGAGATTAAATAACACGGAATAAAGACTAGAAAAAGAGGGATTGCACGACGCATATGATGCAGTTTTTAAAGAGTGGCTTGACGAAAATATTATTGAAAGAGTCCCCGACGACGAAATGGACATCTTTTGTCATTATCTGCCTCATCGGGTAGTCGTGAAGGCGTCAAGCACCACAAAAATTCGGCCTGTATTCGACGCGTCCGTGAGTGAAAAGGGGTTTCCTTCGTTAAACGCGTGTTTGGAAAAAGGGCCTAACCTGATTGAACTGATCTCTGATACGCTGCTCAGGTTCCGCGAGCATGAAATAGCCGTAGTAGCCGACGTGCGCAAAGCATTTTTGCAAATCGAAGTCAATTCAAACGATCGTGACTTTTTACGTTTTTTGTGGCACGTCGACGGCAAGCTGGAATCTTTCAGACATAAACGCGTCGTATTCGGTCTCACTTGTAGCCCATTTTTACTCGGAGGGGTTTTAGAATTTCACCTTGAAAATGCGTGGGAGGCCGTATGTGATGAAAGAATTAAGATTTGGTCAAAAGATACGATAGAAAAGTTGAAACGGTCTTTTTATGTTGACAACTGTATAACCAGCGTGGATTCATTGGGAGAGCTAAATTCATTCATGTTGCAAGCGAAAGATATAATGAACTCGGGCGGTTTTGATCTCCGAGGGTGGGAGAACACTCACGACGCGAGCGAGAAAAATGCGACACTAATATTAGGACTTCTGTACAATAAAGAAAGCGATACGATCTCGATCAATCCATCGATTTTAGAAAACCAAAATGACGCGGTAATAACGAAACGTATTATTCTGGCCGCTGCTCACAAGGTATTCGATCCTGTTGGCTTTACGGCACCTGTTTCGTTATTGCCTAAGCTTTTATTAAAACGACTCTGGAAAATAAAAATTGGTTGGGATAATTCGGTAGATTCGCTTACGCGGAAAGAGTTTAAGCATACGCAGCTGCATTATCTTAGTGCAATTGAAATCCCTAGAAAATTTGGAAAAGGGGGATTTTCATTGCATACCTTTTGTGACGCTAGCAAGCTGGCGTATGCTGCAGTCACTTTCCTGCGCGTCGAGAATCACGAGAGAGTCGAACTGAAATTTCTAGCGGCGAAAGCGCGAGTCACGCCTGAAGAAACTACTATACCGCGTCTCGAACTTTTAGCCGCATCTATATTATATTTTTTCTTCAGTCTTGTATTTGAAAGGTGTATTTGTTTGTATTTCTGTAACCAATTTATTTGGGTGTTCTATTAATCTATTTCTATATCTGCTGTAATGCTTAATTATTTCTTCTTTGATAGTTGGTATTTTTAGGTCCTTTCTAATGATCGTATTAGAAACAAACCAAGGTGCGTTAACTATATTTCTTAGGGTTTTCGCTTGAAACCGTTCAATTATATCAATATTTGAGTTTGATGCAGTGCCCCACAATTGTATGCCATAAGTCCGTACAGGCTTTAGGATACTTGTATATAAAAGCAGTTTATTTTCAAGCGTCACCTGTGATTTATTTCCAAGAAGTCAAAACATTTTTCTTATTTTAAGATTTAGCTGCTTATGCTAAAATGTATGTATACATATGAGTAATGTATGTAAGGAAAGCGCGCGATGCGACCTCTATGAGTAGATGCTGAGAGCGGCGTGCGTCGGAGCGAGTGTGACTATGTATACGGCGCTCACGTATGGAGAGGGGAACAGCGAGCGCTCCCGAACAGACCCGAGAGAGACGTGGCACGAGGCGCACGTACCTGTATGTGCAAAAACAATAAAAGCCTCTAATATCAGAACATTAAGGGCGACTAGTTTTTTGGAGTAATCCACTTCCTGTTCCGTATCCTGACTCTTGATTCCAAACAGCTTACGCTTTGCCCAAATATGAGGTTGTCAGGTTAAACGTCGATCAATGAGCATACCAAGATACTTCACTTCATTACTTTGTGGTATAAATCTTTCATTAAGAATTACTGGAGGGCATGTTTTTTTGCGTAGCGTAAATCTAACCTTTATGGATTTTGACTCATTTACTTGAATCCTCCACTGGCTACACCATTTTTCTATTTTATTGAGATAGCAATAGTAATTTCTTGCATTTTGGGTAGGTCAGAGGTATACAGTAAATACAGAGTAGGTCCTAGAACGCTTCCTTGTGGTACTCCGGCTCTTATGGGGAATAAATTTTTAAGTGAAGAATTCCCTTTTACTTGAAACGTTCTGAAAGTTAAATATGATTTCAGTAGGTTGTAGAGGTTTTTTGAGAACATTTTCTTAATCTTTTTTAGCAGTCCTTCATGCCACACTTTGTCGAAAGCTTTTTCGACGTCCAGAAAAGCTGCAGTGCAGTATTCTTTATTTTCTATTGCGTTTTTTATTTTTGATGTTATTCTGTTAACTTGTTCAATCGTAGCATGGCGATTGCGAAAGCCGAATTGATGATCTGGAATTATCTTGTTCAAGTTGATTTTTGGATAGAACCTACTAAGAATAATTCTTTCGCAGAGTTTAGCCATCGTTGTTAGGAGGCTTATAGGCCTATAGGAAGATACGTGCACTGGATCTTTCCCGGGCTTGGAAATCATTAAAATCTGAGCAACGCAATCGCGCAGGACAGCGTTCATTATAATGGTTAAAAATCTTATCGCTTTCATTGGCAATTGTTTAATCAATTTGGCATTTATATCATCATAGCCTGGAGATTTTTTGTTTTTGAGATTTCGAACTAGATGTTGAACTTCCTTTACTTTAACAGATTTTATTTCAAAATCATCTTGTATGTACGTATCTTCTTTCTCTTAAAAATCTATTTGTTCCGGGTTTTTGCCTTCTGGCGGTTCGAATAAACTGCTCAGATGATCTACAAAGATCTTCGCTTTATCAGCATCACTTCTGACCCAATTTCTAGTTTGTTTTTCCAGGTTCGGCCCTTTCCCTCTTCTGGCCAATGAGAAGGTTAATGAGGTTAATGAGTTGTCCCTCCTCCGGTGTATAGGTGTAGCGGGTGCAGCCGCGCACGTGGCGCCTGTCCCGTTGAGTATGACAGCAGGTACCTGGTAAAGGTAAACGAGGGGGTTTCCCCACGGGTGCAATAAACGATGGACGCCGTAGTCCTAGAAGGTTTTTATTGCGAGCAGTGATTTTAATCCTCCTGACCCAAGCGAATGGCTGCTTCGGGAAAACCCCTGGCTGTGTTTACTTATTTTATGGCTGTACTATCCTACTGCCAGCCAGCATTCGATATACGGTAGTGACTAAACATTATTCTATACCTATCTATGTATTTGCATGCGAGAATAATTTAAGTGAATTTGAATTTCGCGCGAAACGGTTCGAAGCACTACCTCGCGGGCTTTCTTTCGTTACTCGTGCTCGCATGTAGTGTAGCATTACACAACACTATATATATATGAGGACCAGGAACAGCTAAAAGGAACACCTTGCCCTGTTCCTGTAAAGGCCGCCACACGCAAAAAGAAAATGCAAAAGAACAGGAACCGTTATAAGAATAACATGGATACGTATATCTATATATATGAGGAACAGGATCAGTTACAGGAACAGGTTCCTTTTAGCTGTTCATGTTCCTCATATATATAGATATACGTATCCATGTTATTCTTATATCTGTTCCTGTTCTTTTACATTTTCTTTTTGCGTGTAGCGGCCCTTATTGACCTCCATTGTTGTTTGTATTTGAGGCCCATGTATATAGTGCCGTAGTGTAGAATTCCCTTAAATTGCTACATAGCTGCATACTTCTATCATTCTCCACAACGCTCTTGCCACACGTAAAGTACTTCGAGCACCATGTACGGTAAACGCCACCCTCTTGCATACAGCAACCTTAGTTGATTAGTTAATTCCTTTGAAGAAACTGTTAGTAAGTAGAATTAACCAATTAACAAAAGGTGGCTTTATTCACACGGCACACCACGCACCGAAACGTGGCGCGTACCGCACACGACGCACCTCATGTAGAAAAGGCATAATGAAACAATGCTGTCTAGAGTTTCTTCAATAAACGGTTATAAGAGAAAATAGAGCAATAGGAAGGAACAGCGAAACGAGCTGCTAATATTGAAAAACTTGTGTCTGAAAATAACCAAGGGTTTGTGCATTTATATGTACCTACATTCTACTAGTCTACTAGGCAAGTTGAGATAAAAAAAAGAATGTTACTCTAATTAAACAAAAATCAAACGATGCGTAATTACAGTAGATTTTGGCAACAGAAAAACCAGTGGAACAGGTAAGTGTTTAAGACAAGAAGGTGACAAACTTTATCTGAACTTTGTAGCCTCTTTTTTTATCCGGTTTCCGACTATCGTGTTGTCAGTTTTCAAGCATTTCGTATTAATTAATAATGTCTGACTCGTGAGCTCAGTTATACGAATATAAAACAAGGGTTAGCAAAATTGTGGTTGTTTAGTTGTGAAGAAACGTCTGGTGTATGCACATATACTTGGGAGCCACAGCGTCGTTCTCAAAGCATTAGTAGCCTGGAGTACAGTAAGTGGCGCAGCTGAACGGCAATAGTTACTAGACACCAGAAAGGAGGAAATCTGCGTGATGCGTTAGAGCTGAGCGTACTAGAGGCCTTGTTAGCATAGTCAAATAAAAGTTTATGAGTACGCAACAGGACAAAAGATAAATAGTATATAGTTCGTTCGGTTAGTTTCGTACATTCATCCCAGCTTACTACCCCAGTGCATTTCGAGATTCAAAAGACCGTAGGTAACCGTGCTGGTGATTGCAGCCAGTAAATTTCAAGAGGGCGAGTCATTTTTGGCCGCGTGCATACCTATACCGTGGAGAAGACAGACGAGGACCTGAGAAAAGAAGCGACGGTTGGGGGTTGGGGAGGGGAGAAGAGAGGGGGAGGCGAACGTCATCGTAGCGGGCAGCAGATAGTACCGCTTACTCACACTCGCAGCCACCTCCATACTTATTTGTGTAGATAACATGCACCCTGCTTCGTTCGTCCCGATTTTCACTTTGTCGGCTTGCCAGCAAATCTGCATGAAAGACCTGATTGCACCAAGACTTCACAGATAAAGTAATAACAAAGCCACGTATGAGTACAGCTCGACGCAATTGTGGGTTTCCTTCTCTTTAATACTGCCTATCTGTTGTTTTACAAGTACTTGGAAATTTTTATTGTTTTTTTTATTCATGAAATCTTATCGAGTCTTCAACATATTTTAGTATTCTGTATTATACTCAAATGTTCTATAATCAGATGACTTATTCCCACAGTATTTTGATTTTAATACATTTCATTATATCCCTGTGATACATTATATTATATGGTTCCTTTCATTTTTATAGAAATGTAAGTCTGTTTTCTATTTTAAATTTTTTCTTTCTCTAGTTTTTTTTTTATTATAATGACTAATTTACCCTATTGAAAACTATTTTTCATTCAACTATTTTTATTTTTCATTCTTTTGACAAATTATTCTATTTAAATTTTCACAATAAACATTAAACAATTTTTTTATGTTTAGGATAATTTTGCCAAAATTGGAATTATAACTCAGAATTTTCAGTACCGTTCAAAATGTGTGAACAAACCAGAATTAATTATTTAGATGGAGATATTGTCTGGGTGAAACTAGGTTCATATTGGTGGCCTGGACAAGTTGTCGGTTTTGATAAACTTCCTGAAGTGATTCAAGTAGAATACCAGAAAAAGCAGTTAATAGCTGTTGTAAAATTTTTCCAAGAAGATACATTGTAAGTTTTTAATATTACATGATAAAAAGTATTTGGATTAATGAAATTTGTTCTTTTTACAAACTAAAACAAATTTATTTCTTAGTGAATATGTAAGAAATTACCAACAAGTCTATAAATATAATTGTACACAGAAAGAAGATTTTATTAAAAAGGGCTTAGGTATGTATGTGACAATATAATAAATTATTTGTTATTATTCTTATATTTAATAAAGTTGAAAAAAAAAAACATAGCCATCTCTTATTACAAAAAAGATAGGTATTTTTCTTCTATAATTGTCAATCCCTTAATTAGAATTTATTAAAATTTTACATACCAAAATATTTAAACATTGTTTAAAACAATAATTATATTGTTAAAAATTCAACATTTTAAAATTTTGTTTACAGATAAATTTAGAGCAAAAAGTAAAGATGGCTCTAATTATATGGACAAATTTCCTGAAGATGTTAAAACTGCTGAAGTATTAACTTGTGGAGATCCAGATATACTATTAAATGAAAAATTTAGCCGAAAAGAAAAGCCTGATATATCTGGATTATTTGGAGAGAAGAAAGTTCAAAAAAAGAAACGTATGCATGATGATTTAAACATGAAAAATGATAATGATGTGAGAAGAATTACACATCGTCGATTTTTACAAGAAAATGACCATGAAGTTCGAATCAGACAGCAACCTGTAAGCAACCTTCCAACCACTTCTACTGGTACTAGCTCAGGAGGAATTTACCCCTGCCATGTGTGTGGGTTTACTACACCCCGTGTTAATGTCATAATATGTCATTTGAAAAACCATAGACCGAATAATGATAAAGTAACATCAATAAAGACCAAAATAAAAATTAATTCACAGTCTAAATCAAGGCAAACAAATGTAAACTCATTGAAACGGAAATATGTACGAAAATCAATATCTTATAATAAAAGTAAAGATGAAAATACAGAATTAAAAAAACGTAAAAATTCGAAATCAATTGAAAAACCAAATAAGAAGAAGAAAACTGATCCAGAATTAAGAGAAAAATTACTTGCAGACTGGAATGTGGAATCTGATGAAGACGAACTATCACATTATTCAAATATAGTTGACCAAACTTCTACAGATGTGTCTAACAAAATTCAGTCTAACAGTAAATCTGCAGAGAGCACAGATATTTTCAATGACAAATTGAATAAAGACAATGTTGATAATATTGAACTTCTTCAAGAATCAGATAAATTATTGAAAGAAACTTGTAATTTTGCTAAACTTTCTGTACTGAAAGATGTGCCCAACACTTTTGAAAAATTAGATTTTGATGAAAATAACATGGAAAATTCAGGCACTTTATCTTCCACAACAAGTCAAGATTATCAATTTAAAAAAATTCATGTTGAAAACTCAGTTTCTTCAAAAGAGAAAGATGACAAAAAGTCTCGATTAGCATGCTTTGATTTTGATGAAGATGATATTCCAGAAAGTGGTATGTCAGTTCGAAAAATTGCTCGGAGTGTAGGGAATAAAAATATGTCAATAAAAAAAGAGATTATTAAAGAATTTCAAATGAGTCAAGTTTTAAAATATGATACTGAACAAGATGTAAAAAATGATAATAAGAATAATATAACCACTGAAGCAATATCTTCTGAAGATAATATAGAAAGGGGTGAAAAAAGCAATGAAAATAAAGTAAATAATATTGAAAAAAAGGATAATATTTACCAAAATAACGCAAAACTTGATAAATCCATAGATATTTGTGAAACACAAGTAGAAATTTTAGAAATTTTTGAAGTAGAAAAAGAAATTGAAAAAAAAGATATTACAAAGGATGAACCTAAAACAAATAACGATACAGTAGAATATCAAGGAAAAGGTATTATAAAACCATGGATTGAAAATGTACATATAAAAAAAGTAATTGAAGATCAAGACATTGTAAGAGAATCTTCACAGTCTGAAATCCTTGAATCGCAACGACTGAAAGATATAAACGAAGATATACTTGAAAATTTTGAAGAAAAAAAAATTTTTGTACAACTGCAAAGTCAAATGCTGCAGGAAGAAACAAGATTTGGTAAAAATAATAAAGAAGAACTAACATATTCTGAAGAAAATGTTACGATTCCGACTAATTTTACAGGACCTATCTCAAGTACTTTTAATAATCCTTCAGTGGAAAACAAACGAATTTATGTATCAGAAGATCAAGAAATTGATTCTAATATATTACTAGCTAAAAAGGAAGAGACCATTTTATTTTTAAGCTCTACTTCGAAAATTCAAAAGGATGCTGTAACTGATACGTCAGAGATACTACCTCAAGATAATGAAAGAAATATTCTAACAGAAAATAAATTAAACTCCTCTATTAATAAACAGCATGGAAGATCTGAAGAGAATTTAGCAAATTCTGAAGAAGTACCTAGAGATAATAAAAATCTAAAATATAATGATTGTCATATAAAAATAAATACTGAATCAGATAAAAATTTCTTTGAATCGGATTCCGATTGCTTGTACTCTGACAGGAAATGCAGAACAAATCTAAATTATCAATCTTCATTATGTTCACAAAGTTTTGAACAAAAACCATCAAAAATTGATGAAAGGTTATCAGAAAGTGATGATAAATCAGAACAAATAATAATTAAATCTAAAATTAAACCTAGAGATAAAGATAATATTCAATTAGAAGAAATCATAGGAAATTCCGAGTTGTTCTCAAATGAAATAGATACTAGAAATAGCATAGAAACTAATACTGATGAAAACCATGATGAAGGTAATGCAGAGTGTAAAGAATTATTAAGTCAAGAGAATTATACACTACATATAAAGGATATTTCAGAACAAAGTAAACATGATATAATAGTGAATAGTGATAATTTAAAAAGTATAAATGAAAATAATAAATGTGGTATTTTTACAGGTAACTATAATGATTCAAAGATGAAGGAGATCATCAATGCAAAAGATAAAATTCTTATAATACCTCAAACTGAAATGGAATTACTACCTCCAAAAAAGTCTCAAATAAAGAAATTTGAACAGTCACAAATTGATATTATTGAAGCTGATACTACAAACAAATTAAATGAAAATTCATCTAAAACTACTGATAATTCCCAAGCAGAGTTGAATGAAAATTTGACAGATATTCGTAATGAAACTTTATCAAAAGAACATGAAGTTATACAGGGCGTACATACTATAAATGACGAGTTAAAATTAGAAAACTTCCAAGAAAAATCCACAGTTATTGAAGATAAATGTTTAAAACAATCAAAATTAACAATAGAAATGAAAAAAGATGATGAACATGATTATGATAAACAAATTCCTGTTGTTGACATGAAAAATTTTTGTGATAATCGGTATAGTTTCTTACTCGATACATTTGTTAAAACTTCAGAAGTAGAAAATGTTTCCAGTGTTAACACAAATAAATGTAATGAGGAAGAAAAAAAGTTACATGTTAAAAATATTGATTTAAATAATTTAAAGAATGTATTCTTATCCGATTCATCAACTTCTCAAAATTTCACCCCAGAGCCAATCATTAACAATTTTTCATTAATAGAAAATTTTGACAGTATTGAAGTTATAGTAACAAATAATACTGATGATAATACTAATGATAATAACGCAATTTCAATATCTGATAGTGATTTAAATTCTGAAAACAGCAATCGTTTAAAAATAGAAAATTCAGTAGCTAAGTTAGATGAAAATTCAAAAAAAATAGATGATTTTACAAACTTATCAGTGTCTTTACCACAAGTATCGGATTTTAAAATTGTCCCAGTGAAAAAACGTGAAAAACCAAGAATAATAGAAAATGTAGCATTAAAAGAACCTATGATTTTGAAAACAAAATTAACAGAAAAACACAGTGGAATTATTGGAAAACATAAATTGGAAAGTGATAACACAAAATTGCATGAATCAAAAGGATTATTTAAAACAAAACTTATGAAAATAGAAGCTGTGATACCTAGTAATAAAAGTAAATCACCAAGAATGGGTATTAATCAGAATCCTCTTATTAAAAAAAAAATTATAAAAGCATTGGAAGCAGATGATTATGATTCAGTAACATCTGGTATAGTAAACATAAAAAATGAACAAATGACAAGTTTTTCAACCTCAATGTCAGAAGTGACATGTACTGAAAAATATATACAACAAAATTCTCAAAGTTTAGTTGACATGGAATTAGACATAAATTCTATGCCTTTTGTTTTAAGTGAAGATGTGTTAACTCCAGAAAGTATTGAGAAAATGCCAGTAGTTATTTCTTCCGTCATACCAGCAACAAATACACTCACAAGTGTATCGTCAACTTTACCTACGACTATTATAACAGCAAAACAAATAATAAATGAAAATCAATTATTTGAGTCCTCAAAAGAAATAAATGAGATAAGTTCAAAAAAAAAGAGTCTCCCACCAACGATTTTGAAAAACAAAGGCAAAGCAAAACCAACCATCACAAGTATCAAAACTATTGTGCCGCCATTATCTTCTGTATCCTACAAAGGGGGTTACAAGATGAATGCTTTAAAATCATCTTTAGGTAACCACAAAACTTCAGGAAAATATGTGATTGTCCAAACTTCTGGCCACCAACAAGCACATAGTACTCATCAAAAAGTAGTTATCCCTACCAGTAAAAGTTCTGGAAATGCTCAAATTGTTCAACAAGGTAGTAAAGTAGTTATTCTTACATCTCCACAATCTGGACAGTCTGGACAGAAAATTTTTCCATTGAACACTATTTCAAAAGCATTTAATGCTGGCAAAGGGGAAAGAATTATAAATACCAAGCAAGGTCAACAAATCTATACATCAGCCAATGCTCAGGGTTTAATAGGTTCAAAAACGATTTTAACATCAAAAAGTGATCTTAGTTCTTGTGCAACAACATCAAAAATGACTGGTCAAAAGATCATGAGTCAACAACAGGTCATATCAAAAAGTAATTCAAGTCAGATGTCAGGTTCAAGTGTAAAATCTTCAGTACTTGGAACATTACCACAAGGAATTTTAACAAAAGAAGGAATCTTTACACCTATTAATGCTGCAACATTAGGTAGAAAAACTATTATTGGCTCAAAAACTCTTGTTTCAAAAGCTTTTTCTACACAGAATATAAACACATCTAAAAATCTTTTAACTCCAATAACTCAATCTCTTGGTAGTAAAACAATAAGCTCACAAAGTATTGTTTCTAAAGGAACTGTCCTAACCCCTATAACTGGATCCCAAGTAAAAGCACTAGCTGCAAAGAATATAAAAGGAAACAAATTACAATGTGAAACCATTCAACGAAAAATTCAATCTGGAACTCAAAAAAATCAAAAAGTCTCTGTATCTCCTTTACCTGCGCGAACTGGCATTTTAAATTTGAAAGCACCAAGTAATATTGTTGTGCTGCCAAATACAGAATTCAAAACTACTATGTCTAGTAAAAAAGGTATTAAACAAAATATACAAAAACAACTAAGTGTATCAACAATATTATCACCTACCTCGATTACAAATGTACAACAGAAAAGTAACATGGTCCCAGTTGCAATTTTCGATCAGAAAGTTGTGAATCCCAAAAATGTAAACCAATCAATTCAAGTGCAAGAAAATGTTATCACTGGAAAAAATGAAGATAATATACATACAAAGCCATTAATTAATAATGAATCTTCAAAAGTTAAAATAAGTGAACATCCAAAAATCACAGGAATTACTTCATCTACAAAAACTAAAAATATAAATAGAACTTTACAGAAAAGAATGGCAATTTCCAGTAATTGTACTTCACTGTCATCTTCGAATGCAAGTGCCTTATTTTCAATATCAGTTCCCTCTATAGAATCAGTTAACTATGAAAAAATACCAAAGAATGAAGTTTTAGAGCAGGATAATTCAAAACCAGAAATATTAATGTCAAACTGTCTATCTAATACAGTCAATGTTATAGAAAAGAAAGAAGAACCAAAGATTTCTGCACAAGCTCAAATTATGGCATTGTCAACAGAAAACAGCGATGGGACCCATTCTTATGTTTTAGTTAGTGTGGATGAACAGGGCCACATTATTCCATTAGACAATAATGCTTTGATGTCATTAGATGAAGCCTCAAATTATGATGAAAGTAGAGCTCTCTATATTGACTCAAGTTCATTAACTGATTCTGGAAATGCAGATAATATTATTTTACAAATTGAGAATAGTCCATTGTCAAATCTTCAAGTCACAAATACATCAGAGCAGACTCAAATTTTACCATCTTTAAAAGTTATACAAAATAATAATCAAGATATTTTAGCAGCTGCTTTAGCAAATACAGACTTTCAACATGAAATTGGTGTGGTTGAAACATCATCCCCTCCTATGGAAAGACTTAATCAAACAAGCTTGATAAATCAAACAATATTACAGTCAACGATAATACCACCTACTGAGCCCATATCTTCTCCTTCAGTTCTTGAAACTTCATTGACTTTAAATCAACCAATAATGACTCCATTGGAAGTTTCTAGTAGTTTACCAATTCAATCTAATTTGACACCTATTACTTGTACAACTGTTTCTGCTTCCATACAATCATCAATCAATACATCTGATGAAAATACTTCTTATATTAATTTTGATAAGAAATCAATGCAAGTGCAGAGTAATCCAATGACTTGTATTACTGAAACTATGGAAGTTTTTTCTAAAGAAATAACAACTAATGCAAAAATGTTATCATCAGATGTACAGTCATTAGCCCAAACTAATATTAGTGATTATTCAAAGTCAGAATTAGTTGGTGGTGCTCCTTATTCTATTTCAATTCCTCAAAATACTTTTCATAAAAAACAAATGCAGGCAACCCCATCAATGCCTATAATAGATGATAATTTTAATGAAGACAATGGATTTGATCCTTCAAATACATCTGCTGTGCAAGATAATGCTGGGAGCATTGTAATTAAAACATCAGAAGAACTTATAAAGGATCTTACTGGAAATGATTCACTACAGGTAAGCATATAATGGAGACATATGCACTCCATGATATAATTTATTTCAATTTATATTATTTATAATTATTTTTATTAATTTGAAATTTTTATAAAAATCTATTGCAACAAATTCGATAATATTAATTAGAAAATAAAGCTAACTTTTCTTTATTTGATTCAAAATAAATTATTTAAATTTTCCAAGCCACATATCTTGTAGAAGATACTAACAAATTGTTTAAATAAATTTCTTATTATTAATTTTGAGTTTATTGATTCCTTTAAGATTATATTATTTAAATAAATATTAGAAAATTAATTAAAGAAAAATGTGGTGTTAATGAGACAGGAATCTCAAATACTGTCTTACCCATTATTCTCATTAGCAATGTAAAAGTCTCAGGAATATAGACGCATCTATATGCGTCTATATTCTTTGTAAAGTAAAAGTTCCAGCCATGGAATGAATTGAACTAGCTTTTTTTCATGAAATCTATAATTTTGAACAAAAATCTTTTTGCTATCTCTTTTTATCCTTTAACCTTTAGACTGCCGGCAATTTTGCCTTTAGAATCGATTTTTTTTTAAGGTATAATTTATGTATACAAAGGT